>VXAD01001741.1:60012-340709 GCA_013399195.1 Dicrurus megarhynchus
CCGCCTGGCGGCCGCGGGCCGGCCCCGCTCCCCGGGAGGCGCCGCGCTCCCCCGCCGCCAGTTTACCGTGGCACCGCCGCCGCCGCGCCGGCCCTCGCGTCACCACCGCGGCTGCAAAGGCCCTCGGACGCGGCGCAGCCCAGGGCAGGGGGTCCGGGCTGGTTGTACCATCTCCGTTACACCTGCGCCGCCCGAGGAGCGCTCCCGGAGGGGCAGGGGAGTCAGCGCAGCGCCCCCGGGAGCGAGCTGGTATCTGGCCATGGCCCAGGACTTGAGGACTCTCGTAGGCTCGGGCAGCGCCCGGGAGCTGCAGGAGAAACTGGAGAACTGGCAACGGGACTACGAGGTGGGTCCTGCCGCTCCTCGGGGCCGGAGGCAGCGGCCCCCGCTGGGCGTTCCAGGGGCCGGTTTGGGACACTGCCTCGCACGCGCATCCAGTTACCGCAGCTTTAACACCTTTAAAGCACTCACAGCTTCAGCTGTTTGGCTTTTTGTCCATGACAAGGTTCCCTGAAAACAAGGGTTGGAGGTTGAAAGTGAGGTTTGAGCGGTAGCGGCTGTGTTTAGAACAGAAGAGAGCGTTGGAGTAAAAGACCGGCAGGTGGCAGGACCACGGGTGGGGTTGTGCTCAGAAGCAATCGGCTGTAGCCCAGGAACAGTCGGGAGAACGGGAGGAAAAAGGGTGCTGAAAGTGAGAAGGGGTTATCCAGCATCCCAGCTCTTCTGGGTGGGGAAACCTGCTAGAGCTGAGAGGCTGCTACAAGGCACTACGGCCGCCGGAGGGCTTCGGAACGGGGGAAGCGGGTGGGAGGGAAGAGTTTCGGGTATGAGGAGAAGGCTGCAGATGGGTGTAGTGGTATCCATGGAGGAGGAACAGGAAACTGAGGAGGTGAAACAGTGGAAACAACAGAGAAGGTGTAAAATTAGGGAAAGATGAGGTGAAGGAACACGAGACTTGACAGCTGTGACTTTGTTCAGAAGAAAATCCTAAGAGAGTTTTCACTCCTGCATCCCCAGGTTTCTGTAGCTTCAGGATGCAGATGGTGGGTCACGAGCCTGTAACTACTGTGTGCTGTGGTTGGTGAGAAAAGGTGCTGAGCACAGGTGTAGCGTTTTCAGGGGAAGTCAGTTCTCTTTTTTTACTTCATGGTGGGTAGGAGTTACAGTTACATAGCCAGTGTAACTCTCTGCAGGATTCGTGGCAATGGACAGTTTTAAGGAGTTTGAGACTAGGTGGTAGAGCTACCACGGAGGATGCCAGAGGAGGAACAGTGCCACGCATTTTAAAATCTTGCAAATGAATGGTGGAGGTAGACCTTAGGAGGGCTGCACAGTAGTGGGGGCTGACCTCCCCATAATAAGTGAGTTTGGAATAGTCTTTCAGGTCTTGGGAAATGAAGATGAACAGTTTTAGGCTGCTGTTTCAGAAAAAGAGCTGGCAGATGGAAACACCGTGGGTGTTATGTCGCTGTAATGAGCTGGAAAAATGCACTTTGCAGCCGTGTTCTTGTGGAGGTGAGCAGGTTGACTGTGCTCCCCCAAGGCCTGAGGAAAACATGTTGCAGCAATCAAAACACAAGCTGATGGGCGCATGGGTGGGAATTTCAGCTGTTTTGGAAGCTTATAAAACCATATGGAGTCATTAAAACCTGAAGACCTAGAGGTAGATCTATGTGGAAGGTGATATACAGGTTACAGATGAGGATTAAAGAATCAGGTACAAAGTGTGTATTTTCCTGGCAGATGCAGTAGTATCCTGGGCAGATTAACCCTATCAACTCCTTTTCAAAACTGCATTTGCTGAAAGTGATGTCGTTTTGCTGTTTTTTAGGCATAATGCTGGGTTTTTCTCCTTTTTCAGTAGTATTTGTTTCAGTTTGGAACTCTTAAAAATCAGGTGAAATTGCATGGAGGCTTCATGTGACTGCTGACAAAGCAAGATAAGAGCCGTATATGTATTATTTCAGCTAATATGGAAAACCAGATTTTGGACTATATTTTTTTAATCCAATGATCTGCTAGGTTATTATTTTAATAACTGTTGAGAGATTGTAACTCAGATTCACAATTACTATGATTCTTCTTTTAGAGACGCTTGTGGTTGCAGCCTCTTTATGATGGAAAAGGAGTATGTATTCTCAAGTAGAGAATTAACTGGGTCATAGAAGTCCTGATGTCTTGTTCATTTGCCTATTAAAAATGTGAACTTTAAAAAATGAGTATTCTAATGGATCCAGTAAGAAAAGGTTGGAAAGATGTAATTATAGGGCAGGAAAAATGCCATGATTGTAACAGGAATAACTTTAAGTAAGAAAGATTACGCAGATGTATTAATGCACATTATTTACAGATGAATTCCTATGGTGAAAATCTGAACCGATGCTGTGAAATATTAGAATTGAACACTGCGATTCAAAAGCGGCTCTTCTCAATTCTCAATGAAACATCTCGAGAAGGTAAGTCAGTGCCTTGTCTAATTACTAACACGTTTCATGTGTGACATTTTTTCCAACTCTGGCTCTTTCTGTAAGTGTTCTGACCATTTCTTAATGTATGTGTTTTCTTAGATACTCTTAATGAAGGTGCAGACACAATAAAAAACCGTCTCCTGCCAAGCCTAGCTTCAGGAGGTGAAAACAGCCTCTCTATCACTGAGGTGTGTAAGAAACTTATTTTAAGGGAATAGAACCATGTGAATTTATACCTGCAGAAGAGTTTTAATGACTTTCTGTTAGTATTAGCCTCCCTCTCAGATTTTACTTAATGAAATATGTCCTTTGTTGCTCATGGGGACACCTATGGAGACAGCCATGCTATTGGTGCAGGAATTTGCATTGCATAAGAAGTCTATGTTATTATACTGCTTTCATTTTCTAGGTAAAGATTTGCTATGTTTACATTTGCAGAGACATAATAGAAGTACTTATGCCATATGTCTTTTAGAAAAAATAACACTATGTGAAACTACATGTGAAAGCTGAAGGTGTGCATAAACTCCATATATTAATCTGTGAGCTTCTTTTATTTTTTTTTTTAAGAAAAACTCTAAGAACATCTTAACATTATATTATTTCCTGAAGAGTTAAAAAAAGAAGTGCTTATGCATGTTGTGATACCACCATGCTCCATGGTATTTGGAGTTAGTATGTATCTGATATTTACAGAAGGGGCTGTAATACTAACAGTTTGTCAGAAAAGACAGATCTGTTGTGGCTTTCTGCTTTGAAAGAAAATAAGAGAGTTGGTTTATTCAGACTAGAGGAAGATCTTCAAGATCCTGAGATTTGACAGTGATGTCTCCATGTTCTTTGGTTTCTCATTTTTGCACTTGCTCTGTCAAAATCTTTCACAATTAAAATAGGACAAATAAAAAATGATATCCTTTAAGAGTCAGATTCTAGTACAATGCAGGAGCAGGGTCCTGCCAAAACCCCCACAAAATATAAAGTAATGATGTTATTAAATGACAGTACACCAGGCATACCAGTTACAGATTTTTCATTGCATGTGACGTCCAAAATTTAAAGAAAAGCCTGTTGCACAGTTACTTACTTAATTCCAGTACTGTCAGGTCATTTTATGGGTTGTTAAAGACAGCTGCATGTGTAAGAGTGTACTTTCTGCAATAACAATACTTGCCTCCTCTGTTCTAATAACTTTTTCTGTTGTTTTGTGTACATGAATTCCCAAGAAGTTTACTTGAGTTGGTGATGCAATCAGAAGTTGACTAACTGAAAAAAACCAACTGTGCAACACATATGCAAAATGCTTTGTTCTGATTATTCAGGCAGTAGATCTGCATATGCAGACCTTCCATGATTTCTACCATGAGGTATAAAATAAGTGAATATTTTTCTTGATATAATTGAGTCATCGTTTGGTGTGCCTGAAAGGTATTGCTTATGTCTCAGAGAGAATGCAATTGTTTTTGTTCTCAGTTTCTTTAAAAATGGTCATTACCGAAGTATTTAGAAATACATCTGCCAATAATGCTATATAATGCCAAAATGCTACATTGCTGAGGGAATCTATAAGGTAGAACATTCAAGCAGTGTAACTTTGTTTCCTGGTAGGGTCCAATTGAGGGAGAGCTACAGCTGAGAGATTTGGCCAGCAATCAGAGTTGTCAACTGCAAGAGCTGGAGGACAAACTATATGCAACTCGTATGCAGATCAAGCAGATGGAACAAGAGTAGGGAAATTAACTGCAATTCTTTTTGTTTGCTTTTTGGTTTTCAATGAGCCACATTTTTCCCTTGACATCTAAAGACTGATGAAGATTTGTGAAATGTTTCATTTCTGGCCTAAAACCAGAGTTTCAAAATGCATCTAGGCTCTGTATCGTGTATATATCCGAAGTGGGATACAAATGACACAGTCACACCCACATTCATAAACTGACTTGGTAGGTTTTGCTTCTGGCAGAGGTGTTGGAAAACATGCCAGTATTCTACATAAAATGGTTTTGTATAGTCCCTGACAATCCCATGTGGAGTTATAGTCTGTGAAATGTTGCATGCTGAGCAAACCCTAAATAAAAAAATCAATTGAGTGGCTGTAGTGTAACATCTGTTGAAGGACCTACAAAATATCAAAATTAATTATGCAATGTAATTGATATGTAAATATCCGAGAAGATAAAAGCCACTGGTGTAAGATGGAGGAGGAGAGTTGGATTTTCAGATAAGTGACTAGACCTGAACAATTTTTGCCTAGTTGCATAAATCATATTTTGTGGAGCACTGTGATATGAAAATTACTAAATTGCTTCAGATACAAATTTGTGCAGTTATTACCAGTTCCAGAATCATTTAAGAGGTAGCTCCAAGTGGCAGACACATTCTCATGCATCCTATTAGCATGTGAACAATGAATGTTCACAAGTCTTGGGTCAGTACATTAAGTGATATAATTTCATACCTGTATAAGTGATTCCAAGAATATCAGTTTGGATTTTCCCCATGCCTATTTCTAGAACTCATCTTCCCAAATCTACTTTTCTTTCCCAGTTGTCCTTTATAGTAGAATTCTTTAGTCCTCTTTTACTACTATTCCGCTAGAAGTCCTTCCTGAAGGAGCTGATTAAGGATGGAACTGGCCATTCTTTCCTCTTAGCAGATGTTGCTGGCCTTATTACCTGTGGTCATCTCAATCAGCCTGCTCCTTAAAAAGGTGGAAAAAGAATCTTGTCAATTGATAAGTGTTAGAGCTTTTGTTGGTTCAGATCCTCAAAAATCTCACCAGGGTCCTCCAGTAAAAAGGAAGGACAGACTGAATACCTTCAAAATAAATAGAAAACATATTTTTTATTTTTTCCTCCCACTTTTGGTAAGGGGAAAGCAACAGTAATACCAGTGTTTAGAGGGAAAACAGAGATGTTGGGATAGTTTTTAATATTAACTAAGAGTAAAGGACAGAAGATAAACTTGCTTGTCTGCCAATCTTTAAGAAACACTCCTTTTTTTGGGGGACAGCAGGAGAGGAACTGTTAGCTTTTGGTATTAGTTGAATAACATCTGTGATATCCTTTGGCTGACTAATATACAGCAAAGAAAAAGAGCCCAAGAACATGATAGAAGAAAATACCAAGGTTCTTAATCTGTAGAAAAGAAAACTGAACTGGTTTAGTTAACATCTTAAATATGAGAAAGAAATCAGTTTCTTTTAGACCACATCGTCTGAGCTAGCTTAAGGACACCAAATGTTAACCGGCGATTTTTCCTGTAGCACCGAGTGTTGTATACCCAGTCTCCTTCCACAATACACTTACACAATTTAAAGTAAGATTAGGGTCTGCTTTGTTTTATGCTTTTTTAAACTCTTGACTTTTCCTATATTTCAGCATAAGGAGCTTGCTCAATAACTTTCCTCTTTTTTCTGCTCCTATTGCTTGATGATGAGGATTAGTTGATAGATAGTTTACATTGACAGAAGGACATCTTGTGACTGACTGTTCTGTGTGATTAAGTCTGAGGGCTTCCCGTGCTGAAGAGTGCAAAACCTTGAGGCAGTTACAGCAACTGAATGACTATGAGCAGCAGATTCAAACACTGCGGGATGAGATTTCTCTCCTGGATGCCCAAAAGTCTCTTCTCCAGAGCAGGTAGAGGCCTTATTCAGAGAAGTCACTGAATTGTAGGAATTGGTCATGTTAGGCAGCATGAATTTCCTCCTTGTTTGAAGTATAAACAAAAGCTAAGCTTTTTTACTTCGTTATGAAGGAATATAAACTCTTTAGATGATTTCTTCTAGTGCCCAAATATTTTATTTTAAAGCAGCTATGTTAAGTTTCAGACAAAACAGCAAATAATTCAGCTTTACAAAATACATTGAGAGCAACTGTATGGAATAAAAAGAGGGTTTTTCTGTTGATGAGTCCTCTTACAACAAGATCTGCCCTATAATTGTACAGTGTTCAATTTTCACTTGTTTGACTTCAGCTGTACTCTTCAGAGGTACTGAAAGAGGAACAAATCCCCAAAATATTCCTAGTTAGAAGTGTGTTTCCTAGGAGCAAACTGCTTGGCTGCACATGCTTTAGGAATTACTTTACGTTTACCGTTTAGGCTTCAGCCCATAAAATATATCAATGCAAATGGCTTCATATTAGACTAACCAGCTGCAGCTTCGTTAATTACGTTGGCTCAAAATCTCACCTTACCCTTGTAAAATTAAATTGATGAAAAAATCTGCCCTAGGGAAAAACGTGAGGATGGTAAAGTGACATGAAGCTTCTTTGCACACGTGTCATAGGCTTGCGCGGAGCCGCTCTCCTCTCAGGTGCAGTGCGAGCAAGTCACGCAGCCTTTCCGTGAGGACCTGGTCACCTGCCCGGGCCGGGCGGGTCAATGCTTCGCATCGCGCCTGCCTCATCGCCCGCTTTGGCTTCATTTATGCTCAGGAACGTTTGGATGCAGAGGTCCTTTTGAGGGCGTTCATCTGTGACATGGAGACGGTGCAGAGGATAATATACATTGCAGCTGTGGTAAGAAAGAAGTAGTATTTCTTATTTTACAGGTCAGAAGTGTTTTGTAAAATACTATGTCTGCATTGGATTAAATTGTGGGTAAATCAGCATTTCTGCCAAGTGCAGAGAAGAAAAACTTTCTTCCTTTATTTATTTTGATTTTTCTTTCTTCCCATCACACTTCTACGTTGGAGTCAATGTAGTGTCCTACCTGACCTGTCCCAAGATTGGAACAGGGTCAATGGTTTATAGTACAGGTACTAAAAGAAGACTGATTTGGTCTGACAAGTAGATGATGCCTGCAGTGATCAACATTGCCTTATTTAGAAAAATAATTTTGGGAATGCTGCATTAAATACTACAACACTACAAAGCTAAAAATCTTTCCATATCATGCCTTCCTTTTGCTTGTAGTTATGTGCTTTTTTAGTTTAATTGGGTCCCTTGAAACCACCTAGATGCCTCACATTTACCATGACCTCGGTGTGAGGAAAGTTGTTTTCATTTATTCTGTATGGAATCTTCTTTTCTATAAAAATGATGTAACACATACCTGCGTCAGAGAGCAGCATCTCTTAATGTGTGTGATCCCAAGCACATTTAACTTACTGGAATTCTTTTCTTTCAACTGTCATTTAGTTTACACTGTCCAGTTCAACTTCCTTTCCCAAAAACAAACAAGGTGTTCCTGTCTTACATGTCATGTAAAATGCTATTACTCATGATATCTTTGAATGTGTTTGCGTTGATCATGGGTGCGTGATGGAATCCTAGGCAAATATAGAAGGTTAGGTGGGAAGCTTTTCAATCTTATCTTCTGCAAGTAAAGTACACTCAATCAGAGGATTCCTTCCTGATGAGTTAACTTTCTCCTTTACAGCAGTATATTATATTCCTCCTTATTATGATGATAGTGGGTTAAATTAATTTTCTCAGATAACTAATAAAAAATTATTCTCGGTCTCCTGTATTTAACTAGATGTTCTTTATGTTTGCAGGAATCTTTTCGTGCAGCAAAGATGGCCTTCTGGAAGCTCAAAATAAGTGTAAAAGAGACTTTGGCTCTAGATCACGTAGGACCTGAGTCACTTGAAGTTGCTGCCCTGGATTATATAGCTCGCCACAAGGATCTGTATGACGTTTGTCAGAGTGTCCAGGTAAGTCAAGGACAGTGGGGAAGTGACGTGGTGATCTCTTTCAGGAGGTAGTAAATTCAGAATATGTAAACTAGAAATGCACTGTAACCTGAAGGAGAAAAAAGTTACTGTATGGACTTGTAGCAGTTTACTTTCCAAAAGAACAGTGCTAGGACTAGTATATGTATGACTTAGTAATAGCTTGTTTTTTTTGTTTATAGCAGCACATTCTTTCTGAAGCTATTGTTTTCTGGAATAGTCCAGGGCAGCATTACTATGAGTTTTTTATACTGATTGTTAAATATAGAAAGCTGAGAGGCATATTTAGGGGGGATTTCTTTACTTGCTTGTGAATAAAATTGTTAGTGAGTGCAAATGACTCATGTTATGTTTATTTTCAGGAAGTAGTTTGCTCCATGAACATGAACCCTAAGATTCCATATCCACCAGACGTTGATTTCTTTCTGATCCGCACTTTGATTCGAGAGCTGTGCTGTTTGGCTTTTTCAATGCAGACACTCATTCCTCCTCTTGATATTGCCCTTGGTGTTGATGGAGAACTTTTCAATAGGACGATGTAAGAAATCTTTATATTCAGTCAGGCTCTTACCATTAAAGGTTGTGTAATTTACTTGTTTCCTGATTAATATGAAAGTTTAAGATTGCTAAACATTAATTGGGACAAAAAACCCTGGCCTGTAGTGAATTTGGTATGTCTTTAAGGTTTATGATAGTGTATAAATACCAGCATGTAGACAAGTGTCAACAATTTTTTTTAGTCAACAGCAGAGCAATTTTCTGGATAAACCTCTGTCTCAAGAGCATATTTAATTTATCATTTAAAAAGAAAATTATCATCAGCTTTCCCTGTTTAGTTTCTATCTGCATTTTTAAAAATGTTTGCATCTTTGTTCCTCCTTACTGGTCTGTTCTGTAAAAGTAATGTTTACTGAGATCTGGCAGTTGGTGTCTGTTACCAGGATCATCAACACGTTTGCTGCAACCTCCAGGCTGTGGCTGCTGTGCAACATACGAGTATTAATATGCTCCCATCTCTTCTGGTTTAGAGCTGAGCAAAACCAAAACTGCCTCTTAAAAATGGGAATTTTGTTTAAAAAAATTCACACCATGACATAATTTTTCTTTTTTCTATAGGGTCAGGCTGCTTTTTTAGCAGGCAGAGAACTGTAGGGTGCTTCCATGTTGTCTAGAAAATTAATGGGATTGATAGGTCATAAAAAATTGCTTATGTTGCATTAAAAAAGGCAAAAAAACCTTACATCATTAAGGAGATTTCTAATAATAATTTAGAATAGAATGGAATCCAGGTGCTGAAGAGATTGAGAAGCCAAGGAGAGAAATAGAGAAGATGAAAGTAAACTCTCGATAGGAGAGTGCAAAGTCATACAGGACTACTCAATGATCCTATCCAAATACTGGACAGTTAGCTTTTGACACTCAAAGCTGTTGGCTAAATTAAGAAGCAGCAACACTGTGGTATAGTCTTGGGATGCTTTCTCCACCTACTTGGTGTGTATGGCCTTAAAAAACCACATGTAATATGTTTCTGCTTGCCGCTGTGGGAGACACATACTCACATCTGTCTGTCTATCTATCTATCTAGATAAATGTGGCATGTGTATATCTTTACATGTATAGCATGTACACGTGGTATGCAGAGATGGAGCAAAACTTGCAGAAATTAAAATATCTCTGTTTGTTATGTGTGATACCATTCTATAAAGGGCTAGCCGAACATCATTGTACCCTATGCCTTGCTTCATGCCTCTGGGTTTGACATTGTTTTGTATAACTTGCTACTGTAATACGTTACGAAAGTATAAATGCATTGCTTTTTTAAAATTTCTGTTATTTGGTATTTGTTCTGAGTTTGAATCCATAAAGCCAGATGTGTTAGTTAGCCAGTATTCCAGACTTAGAGATGTAGTATATATACCTTTGAATTAGTTTTTCATAGCGAAAATGCTACTGTTTCCTTATTAATATATGAGGATCTTGCTAATCAAGTTGCCTCATGTCTCATAAGATACTAGGGTGTAACTTCATAGTTGACTATTTCTGTAATATCCTTTATAGTGGGCTTTTTTTAGCAAGATATTTCAGGAAGAGGGGATGAATGTGCCTGCCAAATTGCTGCTCAGAAGGTTTAATCTGTCAGTGGACACAGAGGCCATAGCTTGTGTGGGGCTTATGCAAAAAATAAGGTCTAGTGGCCTTCTGAATGTTAGATGGCTTTATTGGAATATCTATCAGTATAAGTAAACAGAATGTTCTGCTAAGTCTGTCTTCCAAGTGCATTTCTTTTATCGGATCACCTAAAGAGTACTTATTTTTGTAATGTGGAAAAATTGTCAAGAAAGATATTAGAGCTGTAGCTGCTTTTTATCAGCATTGATGATTTGAAACATTTATCTTTTGGCACTTATATGCAGACATTTCTTGTACTGTGTGTTTCAACAGGTACTATCGTAGTTGTGACTCAGATTTCACAGCTCCCTTTGTGGCCTATCACGTCTGGCCTGCTCTGATGGAAAATGGTGCTGTAATTGTGAAGGGAGAGGTAGTCACTAAAAAAATCGTTCTGGTATGTATTTTGTTAAGGAATATGTTAAGGGAAGTCAGTTGATTTCAATACTGTTTTTAAAATCTAAAAAGATAACTTTTAAACTCTTCCCTGTATGGGTGGAGTAGTATATCAAATATCAATTAGGTTCTGGTGCCTCATCCTGTCTTTAGGATGAATAGTTCCATTTTCATTAATGTATTAATTATGCAGATGTATGGTTGTTGGCAGAGCCTGTTCTAAGGAGAAAGCTTACTGTGTTTCCTCTCTGTCCTCAAACCTTGTCTCCAGCATGGCAAGTCTGCTTGCAGAGTCTGTCTTTATTAAACCTTCTCTCTCAAAAGAGGTTTGTCAAACTCTTCTCTTGTAGTGTTCTCGCAGAAGTAGAATTAGAAGCAGAAGCTGCAGCTGTGGCCGTCGTCTCCGGTCTGGTCAAGTAAGCCTCAGCTGAATGTTTTTAGTGTTAACAGCATCAAGTATTTTAACTAGGAATGTAGGTAATCTATTAAAAATGCTGATATGCCACATGTACATTTTAACACTGGGAATAAATGCCTTTGCTTGAAGGTCTCGAATGAGGTGAAGCTGAACTGACAGATGGTTGCTTGGTATAATGATCAGTAGAGATGCTGTATGAGAAGTAGTAATTCTCAGAAGTATCAACTGTGTATCTTGGAATGCTTTCCCCCTATTCCACTTGCTTTAGTGCCCTTCTGAATAAATAATTACATCATCTGGAAGTGTTTTAGTCATCTTGGAGTACATATACAACACATAGTTCCTGCCTCCTGGAATTAGTAACCTAAATTTACTCCTAATTTACTAAATGCATCAAAGTGTAGGGTAAGCAGGAAGGGAAGAACCAAGGTGATACAAATAAGATATGTGAAACCTTAGCAGAGTTCTGCATATGCTGTAGCTATACAACATTTTTAATTATTTCTGTAAAAAATGTGTATATTTTTCTTATTGTTAGCCTATCTTATTAAATGGACATAGGTGCCCTCCACTGAAATGTGAATATTGAAAATGTGAGAGGCTTTGGGTAGGGCTCACTTTTTTGTGTGTGTGCAGGCTGTGAAAAAAAACCTAGAAAGTTGTTGAACTTGACTTTGTAACGGTAGAGCTGCACATGTGCAAATTTTCTGAATGTTGATGGGTCTCCAAGTGGCTTTCTTGGGTACAGTTCTTTAGCACAACTGATTTTCCTTTTCTGTTTGTCTTGCAGGTGACTCGAAGCCGCAGTCTTTCAACAGTGAGGGTCAAAACTTCAAGTAAGTGGGCATGTTGGTTCCTAATGACTCATGGTTTTCACATTAAGCCCTTGAATGATTGAACAAAGAAACAAAATAACATGTTGAATGTCTTTGATTCTAAAATACTTGCCCAAGTCTTATTTTTAAATTGGGTAGCCAATTTTTTATGTGTGGAAAAATGCTGAGATTTGACTTGGAGGAGAACTTGTTTTTTCACTCAACTGGGACCACTGTCATGGTTTCTCTCTGCTGCTTGCCTTCACTGTGGCCAGTGCTGTAGTAAGGAAAACTTACTCCCTTCCCTACACAAGCGACAGTTTGCTGCTGCACACCTGCTGGCTCCCTGCCTTTCAAATTCCAAAGAGATAGCTCGGTGGTGACAGTGAAGTGAGGGATTTGAGGCAGTATGAATGTGTGCCTATCTTGAACCTAACCCAATTAAGAGATTTAGAAAATATAGTTGTACTGAAATGTACCTTTTTCTTCTGTAGGGCACTAACTGAACATGTTCCTGTGGTGCAGTGCATCTGGATTCAACAACTTTGCTGGTGCCTTTTCACTTCAGAAATACCTCAAATCTCTCAATAATGTGAATGGGAATTGTCACTTCAAATTGAGTTTGTGTGCAGTGTGTTTTTTAGAATTATAGAAGGCTTATATATAATTTTAGAAACTAAACTCTTTTGATTTAAAAAAAAAAGTGCACACACTACAGGATCATTTAGCAAAATCTGCAAAGCTCTCAAGAACCCATGATGTAATCTTGCAGGTGGAGATAGATTTATTGCATCTAGAATGTTTGCTTTCCACAGATTCCAAATGATGCAGTTTATCTTGATAGGATCTTTAATATAACCTAAATGGTGAATGTTGCAGAATGTTCAGGTTAGCTGTTACTTGAAAACAATGTAATTAATTGGTGCTTATTTACAATTTTAGAAAATAGTGATAATCTCACACAGCAACCTTTTAAATATATCCTTGTGATAAACTGAATTTTCTAACTACAATGCAGAAGTTGCACAGAACACTCATAAACTGCCAATACTCCAGCAATCCCCAGGGCTTTATTGACATTTTTGTATGAATGCACGCATGTGTGCTTTAGCAAGGCAGTAATAGTCCTTGTTTAAATACATTGTTACTCTAGAAATTATTATAATAACGTGTAGTTTGACACTAGAAGTATTTTGAAAGTGTGCCACGGAGTATTTGTAGGCTTAAAATATTTGATTGAGGCCTCTTCAGTGTCACACTTAATGGGTTTTCATACCGTATTGATAGATCAGTAATTGTTGTGAATCCAGTGAAAAAATCCTTTCCAGTTATCTCTTCATGCGGGTATTTATTGCACTTTAAGTTTAAAACTTAGAGACACCTGAAGAGATTTAGCAGTGATAAGATGTGGGATGACACGACATCCCACTCATACCAGTTAGATGTCCGAGCCAGGAAGAGATGGCCAGAACCTGGAGAGGGTGTGCAGGTCAGTGGAGAACACCTGAAGTAACAGCACCAAGGAGTTCCAGCCACTCCAGGCAGAAATTCAGCTTTACCAGGGGCCCAGCTTAAATTCCTTTATTCTAAAAAAAGCAGGCAGCATGGGGAGTAAACAGGAGAAACTAGAGATGTGTGCATGCCTGCAGGGCTATGACCTTATTGTCATCCTGAGAAGTGGTGATATGGCTCTCATGTCTGAAGTGCTGGAATGGAAGGGCAAAGGCACTTTAGGAAGGAAAGGCAGGGGAGACGAGTGGTGGTGTCCTCTCTGTCGACCAACTGGAGTGCCTGGAGCTCTGCCTGGGCATGGATGAGGAGCTGACTGAGAGCTTATGGGTAAGGATTAAAGGGAGGGCAGGAACAGGTGACGTGATAAGTGGGGAACTGCTACAGGCCACCTGGCCAGAAAGACTGAGCCAATGAGGCCCGCTACAGACTGGTAGGAGCAGCCTCATGTTCACAAGTCCTCGTCCTCATGAGGGACTTCAACCACCCTGATACCTGTTGAAGGAACAGCACAACTTTTCCTTCTCTAAGTGACAGAGGAGCCAATGGTGGGGGTGTATGCTGGACCTCATTCTCACCAACAAGGAGCAACTGGTGGGGAGTGTGAAGCTGAAGGGCAGCCTGGGCCGCAGTGACCACAAAGTGGTGTAGTTTGAGATCCTTGAGGCAACGCGAAGAGTGGGAAGCAGGCTCGCTACCCTGTGCTTCAGGAAAGCAGACTTCGGTCTCTTCAAGGATCTCCTTGATAGAGTGCTGTGGGATAGAGGCCTGGAGGGTAGAGGGGCCCAAGAGAGCTGCATGACATTCAAGGGTTGTCTCCTCCAGGCTCAAAAGCAATGTATCCCTACAAAGATGAAATCAAGGGAGAACACCAGGGGACCTGCATGGATTAACAAGAAACTCCTGGACAAACTTAAACAGGTAGCTTACAGCGGGTGGAAACAGGGGAAGGTAGCCTGGGCTGAACACAGAGAAATTGTCCCAACAGCCAAGGATCTGTTTAGGAAAGCAAAAGCACAGGCAGAAGTATATCTGGCCAAGGGCATCATAGGTAACAAAAAAAGCTCCTTCAGGTGCATCAGCAATAAAAGAAAGACTAGGGAAAAACATGGGTCCTGTCAGGAAGGATATGGGAGGCTTAGTAACCCAGGACATGGAGAAGACTGAGGTATTCAATGACTTTTTTGCCTCGGTCTTCACCAGCAAGTGCTCCAGCCACATTGCCAAAGTTGTAGAAGGTAAGTTCAAGGATTTGTGGAACAAAGAACTGTCTGCTGTAGGAGGAGAATGAGTTTGAGAACATCTAAGAAGCCTGAAGGTGCACAAGTCCACCACAACATCCATAGGAACTGGCCAAGGAAGTGGCTCAGCCACTACCCATCATATTTGAGAAATCATGGCATTCCCATGAAGTTCACGTTGACTGGAAAAGGGGAAACACAACACCCATTATTAAAAAGGGAAAAAAAGAAGACCCAGGGAATTACTGGCTGGTCAGTTTCACCTCAGTGCCTGGCAAGATCAGGGAGCAGATCCTCTTGGAAACTATGCTAAAGTCATGTGTAAAATGATGAGGTGATCGATGACGGCCAACGTGACTTAGTGAAGTCATGCCTGAGAGAACTGGTGGCCTTCTACAATGGGGCTACAGGAGTGGTAAATGAGGAAAGGGCAACAGATGTCATCTACCTGGACTTGTGCAAAGCATTTGACATTGTCCTGCATGACATCCTTGTTTCTAAACTGGAGAGACATGGATTTGATGGGTGGACTGAAAGTGGGCAGAAAAACAGCCCAGATGGTTGTACTCAGAGTTGCTTTCAGTGGCTCAATGTCTATGTGGAGACCAGTGACAGGTGGTGTTCTTCAGGGATTGGTATTGGAACTGGCACTTTTTAATAACTCTGTTGGTGACATGGACAGTGGGATCGTGCACCTTCAGCAAGTTCACTGGTGGCACCAAACTGGGCAGTGTGGTCAACAGGCCAGCGAGAAAGGATGCCATCCATAGCAACCTGGACAGGCTTGAGAAGTGGCCTGTGTGAACCTCTTGAGGTTCAACAAGGCCAAGTACAAAGTCCTGGACTGGGGCAATCCCAAGCACAATTATAGGCTGGGTGAGAATGGATCAAGACTAGCCCTGGGGAGAAGGACTTGGAGGTGTTTGTGGACAAAAAACTCAAGGGCAGCAATGACTCAGAAATGCACTTACCAACCACATCCTGGGCTGCATCAAAAGAGGTGTGACCAGTAAGATGAGGGACGTAGTTTGATCCTTCTGCTCTTGAGACCCTGCCTGGATTACTGCAGGGGCTCCAACACAAGAAAGATGTTGACTTGCTGGAGCAAGTCTAGAGGAGGGCCATCAAGATAATCAGAGGGCTGGAGTATTCCTATGAAGACAGTCTCAGAGAATTGGGGTTGTTCAGCCTGGAGAAGAGAAGGCTCTGGGGAGATCTTATAGCACCTTCCAGTATGTAAAAGGGGCCTACAAGAGAGCTGGAGATGGACTTTTGACAAGGGCATGTGATATGATGAGGTAGCATGGCCTTAAGCTGAAAGAGGATAGGTTTAGATTAAATTTTAGGAAGAAATTCTTTCCTGTGAGGGTGGTAAGGCACTGAAACAAGTTGTTCCCAGAGGTTGTTGACATCCATCCCTGGATGGTGCAAGGACAGGTTGGCTGGGGCTTTGAGCAACCTGGCCTAGTGAAAGGTGTCCCTGCTCATGGCAGGGGGGTTGGAACTAGACAATCTTTAATGTCCCTTCCAACCAAACCGTTTTGTGATTCTATGACTTTATTCTGGCACTTTAAATAGTTTTTTCCCATTGTAAATGTTTATTTTATTATCAGCATTTTTGGTTTTGAGAACTGATAATGTCTCTCTCTCAGAACATGATCTGTAGGACCAGCCTTTAGTACAAGCCACAAAAGTGACTGCTTGGATCTTTATGCATTTATACAGAAAATGTCATAATAGAGCTGAGGTGTAATTCACCAACTCCACTGTCCCATTCCAGTCAATACCTGATGCTTCAAAGGTATATGGAATTTTCCCCAAAGTGGACCCCAACATTTTGGAATATAGGGAGGGAAATTCTTTTCTGTGCCTTTTTATTTACCCTGTGCCCTGGAACGGGACAGCTCATTAGTACTACTGCAATAACATGAACAAATATATTTTTGTTAGTTCCGAAACTATTTAGTCCTTGAAATGAAGTTGCAGGAGCAGATTTTGTGATCCCTTTCCAAGGATCTTATGCAGATTTACACATCCATGCACTTTCTCTCTACTTGTGTGGCTTAAGACTTTGGCACAAGGCTCATTGGCACAGGATCAGATTTCAGGCAGGCTTTAGCATTGGTTCCCGTGAGTTGACTCTAGTCTACAGAGGTATTTTAATTGGAATTAGTCCCATTAGTAACCAACAAAAATAAAATGAGGTCCTGGACATAGAGAGTCATTCACAGACCCACTCTGAATGAACTCAGGGGGCACAATGGCACATGCATGTATGTGGTGTATTTTTGTTGTTGTAGAAAGTCAAAAGAGAAAATAAACAGCAATATATTTTCTCTTTTAAGAGCCTGATTGTTGTTCACATCTCTGGATCTTGGAAACCTGCATGTTTTAGCAATGATCTCATAACTCAAGTCACCACAGTTCTGGAAAAACTGAGCAACTGCAACCTGTGTGGCAAGAGAAGACAATTAGATATCCTGAGTATGGTTTCAAGAAAAAAAAAAAAGAAGATTTTCTCAAAACCTTGTAACTACCAAGAGCTAAAGAGATGTAGTTTTTTTAAGAATTAGGTATATGTTTTTCTTCTGCATATAATTACCAAGCCATGTCTGTGTTATGAAAAATAGTTTCCATACCAACTGTGAGAAAGCTAAGACTACATGGAAGAACATATGTTTTTCTTGACAAGCATGAAAGGCAGGGTAGTTCCAGACTTGCACATACTTGTGATGCCACCAGAAACTAATATTCCCAAAGGCCTAAAATTGCTATAAGACTAATTCACAGTGCTTGGTGGATGATTTCATCTTACTCCCCCAACAAGTACCTGAGAACTACTTAGTCTCAAAGTAAAAGAGAAAACAAATGAAATGACAGTCAATGACTTGTTTGGTAGTGAGAAAACAGCTCTAGGATTTTTTTTTTTCATAATGTTTCGGAGCTGAGCAAACCATTTTCGGAAAAATAGAAAGTCAGTCCACAGAATAGTAACAGCTAAACAAACTTTATTCTACTCAGTTGTACTTTGCAAGCCATAGCCTTTTTTTTTGCATTATACTGTTTTGTACTGGTTGCCTGCACTGCTTATTTATAGCCAATTAAATCTATTTATCATGTAGAAGATTGCATTTGTTGTCAAGTTAAACACTAATAGCTCCTATGCTGCTTTTTATCCACAGGACAGCAGTGCAGAGAATGCATAACCAATAAAGATTACATAGCATTAACCAAAAAATGCAAAATCACATATAAAAAGGGGAGTCTGTAGTAGCTTGTAAGACAATAAAAGGATGGATCATGAATGTGAAATTGATGACCTGCTATTTTAATAAGAGTTTTTAACATCTTAAGTAAGATTTTTTTTCCTTCTCTAAATCACGAATGTGGATAATGCCACACTTTTAAGTACAGCAAAGCAGAAACAATGAGGGTGAATTCTAATAGGTGCCAAAAAGCCAGTCTGACTTCAACTAGAAGATAATTTTAGAACAGTATGATCATGGTCAAAGTGTTACTATCAGGAAAGAGAAGGCTAGATTTTGAGCCAATTTAAAGTCTTTTCAGATTGGACTGGCAGAAATGAGACTGCACAGAATGTAAAGAAGCACCACCTTTAGGCCAAGGTGTTCATGTTGAACATTTTTATGAGGGGTTTTGAGATTGCTGAAGAATTTCTCTTGCATGTCAGCCCTTCGAATGCTGATGTCTGTCTCAACTCAGAGGCTCTCTCAGACCCAGTCTAAACATGTGGATATTTTATCAATTATTTCAGAGAAGATACAATATCATCAAAGTATCTGCAGTCTTTGTTTTTCAATGTTTACAGCTCAAAATTATAGAGACTTGTGCAGAGCTAGCAGATGCTGAAGAGAAATGGCTCAGCTAAACTTGCTACTGCACAGTGAAGATTTAAATTCTTAGCTAGATTTTCCCAGCATAGGAGACAAAGTTGAGAGCAGCAGGTTGGTGCGGTCCTGCCATCTAGTCACAGCTGGCAGTGAGCTGGGATGCTGATTGTCTTGTAGGAAGCTTTGGACATGAGTAATAAGTTAAGGCAAAAATACTCCACAGCCTGAAGAAAGTAAATGTGATGGCCAAAAATTATCAAAATGCTCCCTGGAAGACTTAAGCCTGTATGTCCCTCAGGACTGGATCCTTTTAACTTTACTCTTATACGCATTTATGTACTGAAAATGTTTATCATCCCATGAAAGCACCATCAGAATTAAGTACTCTTTCAACTTTATCAGCCATTTTTGAATGGTGTTAACTACACAATGATTTTCTTACTGTTGTATTAAATAACGTAACTTTGTATTAAAGTAATGAAAACCTGTTTGTTAGAGCTTGAAGGTAGACTTCCTTTTCGCAAACCCTTATGTGTGATATTATGTCTCAATCATAAATTGAATGTTTTGTTCTTTGAAAGTCCTTTACATGCCACAAGTAAGTGAATTATTTACTCCTTAGACCGAGGTGAGTTGCTCACGTGAGGGCATGTGAAGTATCAGCTGATTCAGTGCTAAGTCCTCCCCAAGGCACACTGTTAAGCCTTCAACTTTAACCTGAACGTTACACCCGTGCTCAGGAAACTCAATTATTTCTTCATGCTGCTGTAATTTGGGCAGGAATGTACCCAACTAAAACCAGACACACTTAGAACTGTGCCGGTCCTTTAATATAGAAGTACAATTAATACTTTCATTTCTAGTCACTGTGTGGTGTACTGTTGAACCTGAAGAACTTCTGGTTTGAAAGTAGTAATGTCTTCAAATAATTCAGCTATTAAATGAGTGAAATGTGTATGAAATTTTGAATGTAACTGTTTTCAGTTGATTAATACCAGTTAATAGCATATGTTTTCTCACCCAGATGGAAATTTCAGGAATGACTAACTGCAATCTGAATAACATTTTGATTAGTCTGAATAAAAAATGTGTTTTAAACTAGTACCTCAAAACTTTATTGTAAATTGTTTTGGGGGTGTTTTTGAGAATTATCAAGCCTAAGTTCTCTGTATCTTACAGTAACAGCACCTGACCTGCTTTGAATTTAGTTTTGATGCCAAACCTCAAGGTGACATCTATTCTTTGTAAACTTTTCTTTTTTCATTTCTATTGTTGTTTTGTTAATGATCTTATAACTATAGTGGCACAATTTATTGAGATAAAATTTGTGATTGTCCACCACACAAATGTTAAGCTTGGGAGTGAATGTTTGTCTTGTACCACATGTATAACAGCTCAGGGAAACAGGCTAGAGCGTCATACAGGAAGACAGAAATAGATAGGTGTGACAGTTTCATTTTATTATACTGGTATTATAACATATAAATACAAATCTTGTGTGCTCTTGCCAGGATTATAAGTGAAGGTAGCAATTTACAGCTTTTCCTGACTTGGCTTCATTGGTAATGCTGAACAAAGAGCATCATGGAAGTACCAACCTAGGATTCATTCTTGACCGTGTCTTGAAACAGTGAGTGCAGACTGCAAAAGAAAACTTGCTGTGAATACATGATCCTATTTAATTCCTCTTTCTGGTTAATACCTATCTGATGGCTCCATAACTCACCATCTTTGTCAGGGAACTAGCAAAAAAGAAGTGTGCTGAGATTTACCTTAATTTGCTTACAAAGAAGAAGGTTGACTGGCGCCCAGATGGGGTTACAGCCTGCTGTGGTTTTGGTGGGAGAGCCCTTAAAGCCTTTGAGGAGTCAAAAAACACCAGCACAGTGGGAAGAGAAGCCTTGCAGAAAATGCTGGAGTCTGAAGCAGGCAGCCTATTTCTGTTTAAACCTGCCTTGTGTAAAAGGAAGCTGATTTGGATCCATAAGTTTTCATCTTTACCAAGGAGCCATGCACATGGAGCTGTCTAGATGAAAGGGCCTTGTTTCTGGCATACTTCTTCCGCTGCTTGTGGAAAAAACAGATGCACCCTCATCGTCAGTCTGCAGGACACACAGCATTTTAAACGTAAAAAGGTGTCTGGTGCTCTCTGGCTTGTGAGGTGTTGTTTGTGTTTTGACTCTGCAGAAACTGAGGGAAAAAGCCATTAAAAAGAGAAGAGGCACAAAATCAGATAAAATGGTCCGAAAACATTGACAGGAGAAGCAGGGTTAAGATGTGACTGGCAACTGTGTGTGTGTGTGTAACTGGTGCAGCAGAGCCAAGGACCTGCACGGACTTGGTTGGTGAGGCTGCTCTTGCTGGACAAGGCAGAGTAGCATTGCTTGCAGTTGGGCTGGGAGCTCTCCCTCCTGCCCATGGAGCCCTCCTGGCAGGATGCAGGACCTGTGTTCCCTTGGGCTGTATCCAAACCGGGGCTGTGGTGTTGTAGAACATCTGGAGCAGAGCAAAAACCTTACAAAACCTTACCATAGTGACTAGAAGGGGCAGTGGGCATTTTAGATGAAAGTTTATGTGTTAACCCGAGGGAGCCAACTTAGGGAAAAAACCAATTACGTCTCATTTTCTTGAGGAATTGCTTGTCTAAGAAAGGCTCCGGTCTCCTTTGCCCGGCATAGGACACAAAGCCGAATATTTCCCACGAGATGGCACTATTGCCTTAAGAACAGAAAAATCAGGTTTTCAACTGCAGTTTTAAAAGCTGGTTGCCAAAGTGAAGTTTGCAAATAAATGTATAATAGTCACAGATAGGAGCAGTATCAACAGATGTCAAATGGGGAATTAGCCTGCTGATTGAACTATTGAAGTTTTCTGCCTGATAAAAATGTGAAAATCTTGACATATGTGTTGTAAACTATCAATCCATTATTGGAGAAAGTGTTTGAATTTAGTTTTTTGGGGGTGGTCAATTTTTCAAAATTAAATTAATGAGTCTTTCTAAAGTGAACGGTATTTATCTGGTTATATTCTGACCAATCCTCTTGAAGAACATATATAAAAACAAATCCCAAACTGAAATTCAGATTGAAAATTAACTACTCTTAACATTTGTCCTTTTAAAATTACTTCTAGTTCTTACCTAGTTCAAGAAAATGGCAGCTTGAAAGATTGTTATATTCTGTGTGATTGGTCAGTTGTGATGGCTGATTGCCAAGTTGCTCCACTATTCCCTTTGTCTATGACTGAAATAGATGTTTTTCTAATGAATTCTGCAAAATCTTTGAATCAGGAACATACTCCCTGCTTTAAGCTGCAACTTCTGTTCATTTTCTAATCAGAGTCAACTGCACCTGTGGAACCCTCAGGATAGAGCTGGAGGGAACGCTGCTGTCACAGCAACTGGTTTGGATAATTATGTTCTTCAACTTATTAATTACTGTTTTAAAAGAAAGTTTGTTTTGCTCCATCTTTTATTGCAGTGTTGTTCCAGAATGTCATTTCTCTAATGCTTGGAAGTTTTCTTCTGAATCCAGCCCAAATTTATTCATTTCCAGGCTATACCTCTTTGTTCTTCAGCCAGTATGATTATCTTCAGAAGTCCTTGTTCCCGCCTTTGGTATTTGCCCCACTGATGAGAGCAATCATCTTTTCTCCTAGTTTTTGTTTCTCTGGACTAAAACCACTGAATCTTTCCATCTCCTCTGAAGAGAGGTTTTGCATTGCCTTGGTTATCCTTTCTGGGTGGCTCTGGGTATATTTCTGTTTCAGACCATCTTTCTTGAGCACAGATGACTAGAAATGGTGCATGGTATTCAGGATAAGGCCTGACAAAAGCTTTGTATCATCCATTTAGCAGTTTCGTTGTACCATTGTAGTGTTTCTGTGGGAAGTAGCTCAATATCTGTGATCAGTTAATAAGCTTTATTATCCTCAGTTGTTTCAAACTGATGAGTCTTTTTCCCCCTAGAACTTGATTCATCCACACATTTTTTGGTGGACTCTTGGTGTCTAAATGCTTTTCATATGAATGGCATGGTTGTTTTAGAAATGCTGAGCTTTGGACACCCATTTGCATGCATACCATGACAGTGGTGTCTGTGAATGCCATAGTGCATCCTGGTGTGTTCCTCTATTGCGAAAACTTACTGCAGGGTGATGCTTTGCAATAAGCTGCCTGAACAGAGTTTAGTAACCAGCCTTACAAAGTTTCAAAGTAGCTACCTGAAGCTTGATGATGCAAAGGAAAATATTAGCTCTTTTATGTCCACTTTGCCAAGAGAAGAAATAAATGTGAAGAGTATCACCATAAAACTTGCTGAAATATAGGAGACCATTCTATATTCATGGACAGGTCTCTGTCAGTGTTAACAGAATGAAATACTAGAAATTCCTCATGAAAAGAATGGAACTTATGTACCTGATGGTTTGCAGCAAGAGCTTTAAATAACATTGAAATATTTTATAAGTCATCTAACCTTGCCTTTTGATTTATTGATGACATGGCTCTCATTTCTTGAGACATGCATTTTTTCTTAGTTGTATTTGCCTACCTCTTAAATTTGCCAATCCATCTCCACAGAATATGTATGGCACTTGTCACAGGTAAAATACCCTTCTAAAATATTTTCTGCCAGGATTCTGGATTTGTGTTGTTTATCTGTAAGTCCGGGGTCATCCAGAGCTTTGAAGTCTGGTGCCATCTTGGTTGGATGGCACTTTCCCCAGGCTATTTGGTGCCATCGCTTCTTGTCGGAATCATGCAACCAGTAACAGGCAAGCAGCCAACAGGTATGGGGCTGCCTCTGTCACTGAAATGCCCTGTTAATGTATCTAAATCTCTGTGCACCCACAGGATGTGGTTATTGTTCTCCTGGTTCTTCCTCCACAATTCATCTACTGTGCAGCTTTCAGACTAAAATCTTTGGGTCAGGAACAGTTTCTTATCTTTTGTGCAGCAGGGCTAGATTTCACAGGTGGTGTGTCTGCAAAGCAGATGCAGCCTTACCGTTGTCACTGCTTGGTGCAACGTGCTCCCCTAGTGCCATGAGTTGGCTGTGGACATATCCACCCTCCTGTTGCACAGCATCAATCACTCTCTGTGCCTGAGTATTGTGCACTTGCAGCAGCTGCATCTTCTAATATAAATAAAAACAACCCAGGCATCTGGATGAGTGTTTACACGCACAAATTCCTATGAGTAATAAAGGCAGAGAGGAAGGATTAGAGGGAATATGATCAAAAGGCAGATTGCCTCTTACACGAAGAGCCTTCCTAAGTCACCCCTGAAATATGTGGGCCTTTAAACGTTCTTGAAGGTACTTGTACACTTTTCCCTTATTTTTGAACAGCCTTAAAAGTAGCTTCCTCCTTATCTCCCTGAAGCATGGAGTGCACACAGGGAACAAAGCTGCTTGGGAGATTTGGCTGGGCCAAGGACAGGAGATTTTTCACAAGGCGAGCTCTTCCCCCCTAGCTGCTGTCTGGGAGACTTCTCAGAATTTGAATAGATGGGCTGTTCTTATAGGGTGGTTTTTGTTGTTGTTGTTGTTTTAACCCGGCCTTGGAATAATATCAGATAAATGAATACTTCAACAAATGGTGAAAGTTGCCTGAGAGAAATTGCTTTTGGCAACTGTTCCTCCTAATTAAAATGAAAGTCTGAAAAGCCTCGGTCTTAGGGAACAATTAATCAAATGCTGGCACTAGATAAGATACAGATAATGCTTTGTGCCTATTAACTGCTTTTTACAATTAGCATGTGTGTGTTCAGCCAAATGCAGCCTGACCCTGGCGTGGTGGGAAGGAGAGGTTTGGATTGAATAGAGGGCAGCACCTGTCACTCACCCTGCTGAGCCAACCAGTGCCTTCCCACCTTCCTGCTGACAACAATAAGAACAATCAAGAGAAAGTTTCAGTACTGAGAGACACCCAAACTGTCCCCAGGACCCTGCAGTGGGCAACGAGGGACTTTGTTCTGGTAGCTTAGATGCAGCAGCTACAACATTTCTTTGAGCTTTTGAGTGGATGGCCAGAGAGAAAACACAAAAAGGAAAGGGAAATTCTCTCCCTCTGGGGTCCGGGGTACGAATTTCACTGCTGGGGACTTAAATGCTGATCCAGAGTGGTCAAAGACAGGTGTCCAGGGCCTCCAAGTTGTGTTTAGATCTACTTATTTCTCAGACTGTTAATTAATTAGCAGTCATCAAAATCCTGGGGAAATCTGTCCTCTCTGCCCCGTAGAGTGGCAGCCCCAAGGCTGGGACGCTTGTACAGGGATGGGGCTCATTTAACCCCTGAAGAGGTTGGGACTAGCAGCTAGTGGAGGTCCTGGGGGAGGCTCTGGACCCTCAGGGACCTCAGAGGTTGTTCCTGTCCTCTGGCCCAGCTTGGGAGGCCAAAAATATGTTGAGAGAGTGCTGAGCAGGAGCTGCAGACAAAACCAGTGTGCGCACATGTTTACAGTGGTCAGGGGAATCCCCCAGAAAAAAACATGCAGCTGGAGGCTTTGGGAGACAATCCTGGATTTATGGCAGCCCAGCAGTAGGAGATGTGACCCCAATGAGAGACTGTGCTGAGAGGGAAAATGTGCAGGCAGGCGCCTGGAAGAAGGCTCTGGAGGACAGCCATGGATCCGCACATGGGGAAGGGACGCGCTGGAGCCTGTGGGACCCAGATGAGACACAGCAAAGAAACGAAGTTTTTGAGCCTGTTATCACACATGGAGAATGTGTGAGTCAGGGGTGTGGGAGAGCTGAGGATCTACATGTTTGTGCATGAAAGGGAGAGGAGCAGGGAGCAGCCAGCCTGCTTGGCTCAGAAACAGCAGAGACAGGCACTCAAGTGATGCCTCCAAAGTAAACCCAACCGTAAGGAGAGTTTCAGACAGCACAGAGTGAGAGTTGAAGATGACAGAGCAATGTCATCATCTCAGCTGGCACTGCAGACCTCACCCCATCAGCTAAAACATGGGTATATAAACCAGTGAGCACTTAAAAAAATAAAAGTACAGTACAAGATAACGGGGCTGGCTGACATAGCCATTCTAAGCAGGGCAAAATATTACCGCGTGTAGGAGCATTTAAGTGTAGGACAGGGACCACATTCTGGGGATGGCAGCCCCATGGGAAGACCTGAGCTAGACATGGAGGAGCTCAGGTGCCATGGGAAATCTTGCCTTGCCATCTGGGTTGTGTCCCAGGCAGATTTCCTCAAGTGAGGTTCAGAGATGTGTAGAAAAACTGCGATTAAGCAAGCCACATGCTGGAAAGTATTCTCAGAACTCGCTTTAGCCACTGCCACAACCTAATGGTTTCAGAAAAGACTGCAAAGTAGTCATGCTGCTCCTCCACTGCTGGGCTTAAATTCATGGGAGGGATTTATACTACAGCTCAGGATGCCTGCATAAGCCTGTTTTTCCTTTGCTTTGTGTGCAGGAATGAGGGTCTGGGCCCATTGCTGCTCTCTGACTAGACTTATTCCCGGAATAACTCCTTTCCCAGCCTCCTTTTCCCCACAAGAAAAAAATATCTTAAACAAATATATAAACACTGGCAGCCTTCAGGTTTGTGTTTCTTTCTGAGCCTAATTTAAATGAACAGCAGACATTTTATGGGCTTTTCCAAGAGAACCTACAGGGGCTTATTTTCTCGAGTCTGACTTTCTGACAGCTCTCTACAAGCCTAATCAAAACCAGACTTAGTCTCATGTGAAGCAAAATAATATATATTAACGCAGCTACAAAGAACCAGGCTAAATGTAGTAAGTCATAAACCACTACTATGGCAGCAAACATTCAATCACGTGCAGGTACCACACTTGGATTTTGGAACAAGGGGTGCATTTGTTTTGTTCCCATTGTACAAGGAAAGTTGTAGTGGTGAGGAGGTGAGAAAACATACCTTGTGTCTAGAAAATGTCCCACTTGTGTAACTTGGAGTTTGTAGCTACAACACAAAGAGTATCTCTTTACTTCTGTCCCCACAGGTGGGAATGCTGAGTTGATGTCTCATGGTGAGGTGCAACCAGTTCCCTTAGGGAAGCTGAGGGCGGGGAAGGCACTCCCTTGGAGCTGGATAGGACAAATTTTAGGACCAAGCCGGATTTAAGGGAGATTTGTCTTTATCATCTTTTCAGGTTTTTTCTTCGGTACATAGACCATATTTCTGAAATGTTCCCAAGTCTTTATTTAGGTGAATTCTGGATGGCATAGTTAGAGTGGGGAATTCTGCGGAGACGTAAAATACTTACAATGTCTTGACAGACAGATAAACACTGGCCTCTGAAAGAAGATTTTTTTCTATCTCTAATTATCCCACAGTGTTCTCATCACATAATATCACCTCCCTCTGTATAAGGATACGTTCATGTTCAGTTCCTGACATCTGGAAGAAATTTCTCCTTATCTGGCATGTGCATTTTCAAGGGAAATGTGAAAAGAGGAGCTGAACTGATAAAGCAGGGATGTACCTTTGGGCTGGACCAGATGGTGAAGTGCTGCAAGCAGAAGGCATTCCGCCCAAAACAAGGAAGAAGGGGAAGGAAATCTCTAAGACTGGGCCAAGATGGAGGAATGGTAAAATCCTGTGCTCATTCGGAGGTGTCAGTCTGTTTAACCTTCCCCTCCTAGCAGAGACCTTAAGTTTGTCTGAAGCTGGAGAGACATCAGGCGGCTTTAGATTGTGAGCTTTCCTGTCCAATTTAGATTTCAGTGTTTCCAGTTTCCCTGTTGAACTATTGCGTGACTGAAAATCTTATCTGGTAGCAGACAGCCAGCATTGGCCACAGTGTGTATAATATGGTCCGCCTGGTTTCCTTAAACCTTTTGCCTTTCAGTAAAGATCAGCTATTCTATGCTGAAGCCACAATTTAGCTCTTGCTGTATTGCCTTAGTGAATTTTAGGATGATGATGATTTCTTTAGCCTGAAAGTCCCAAATTACCTTTTGCAATTTGTCTAGAGGAGAGATTTCAGCCCATGGGCTGAGACTCCTTCAAACACAGTTCTTGTCCAAAAGGACTATTGACGTGGGATTTTTGACATCCCCTCTTTTTTGTCACCCAGTGATTTGGAAGGAAATGATTCTTTCAAAACAAGCCTGAGCTCCAACAGACTAATAGTTTTTATTTCTAATCAAATAAACATACTCATGTCCATTACCATTGTGCAGAACACATCAAATTGAGCTGTTGGAATTCAGTGATATTTGAGGTCCATCTGGCACACGATGCAGGAAAGCATCTCCCACAGAAATCTGTAACAAGACCAAGACATAGAGTTACACCAAATCCTACATGGTCATGTTTGGTAGCCGTAGAGTGATTTGGGTGGATGTAAAACTGATATCAAATTCATTTTGGTTTTTTGTATTTTCTGGTGACTTTCACTGATTGAACAGTGAAATTTTACTTCATCTGCATTGATTAGACGGTTTGGTTTTTTTCCTATACATTCGGAGCATTCAGATCTGCAATTTTGATTCAGGGTCTGTTTAATTGAGATTTTTTGTGGGTTTTGTTGTATTTGTTTGCTTTATTCTTTTTTGTTTGTGCTCTTTGTACAAAGACAGCACACAGAAAAATGTATTAACTGCATAGGCCATGTATTTGGTTTGGTGTCATTATTTTTCACTGCTCTCTGCAGAGCATTATCACTGATTATTTTTTAAATATGTTGCAGCCATTTGATAGGTTTTCCAGGTTTAATGTCTGTCAGCACAGTGCATTGCTGTACAACTTGCTTTTGGAAGGGCAGATGACTATAGATAAAATATTATCTTGCTTTAAAAGTATAGAAGATCTTTTTATTCTTGTTTTTATGAGTACTATCCAGTTTTGGCATGAGAACAGCCATGCTGTCAGTATAAATCAAATTCTTTTAGATACTTACCTTTTCATAATTTTCTAAAAAAGTGGATGTGATGACATTTTACGAAATCACCTTTGAAGTATTTTTGGATAGCTGATTTATACTGCACTTTTTTTTAGGCTTTTGTTTTAATCTTTCATCCTGTCCAGTTTTATAGGTGTCATGGTGACTCTCAGGAACATGAATTTCTGTTTCTTTATGTTGTGTTATAAGCAGACAAAGTGATACTAACAGTTGGCTGAAAAACATCAGAATTTGGTAGAGGGTTTTTAACCTCTTTGTGTAGAAGAGGAAGCCATTGGAACCCTCTGGGTGGCTTTTTAGCAAGACTACTTTTCACTGTGGACAGGAAAAATGACTCAGACAGAAGCAATAATGTTACTCTATTATTGCATAGACTTTTAAGGGGTTTAATGATGCCTGTTGCACTGGATTGGAATAAAATGTGAACACGTTCCTAGGAAATTATTATTAAAATTGTAATCCTGGATTATACATGACTTTAGTCAACATTTGAAGAGTGTCACCAGGGACTGATTTGCAGTCTGATGGTGTCTTCCAGTTGCTCCAGAGGCCAGGGCAGTTCAGACAGCAGAAGACATTTTTACCTCTGAACACCAAATTTTGTATCATGCAGGCTTATGGAGTGCAAAAAGCCTGGAGATGAAAAGCCTCTATGAAGAGAAAAGCCATTCTCCAGGGATGTTGCAAAAGTGACACTTGGTAGGCTATCCTTGAAAATGGATGCAAAGGAGAATATTCCACATGTGCTTGCATCTGGCTTCAGAGAGGACCCCACTGACTTGTGCCCTTTTGTTCTGTAAAGGGGAAACAGAAAGGTGCATTCTAGGTGCTTTCATACAGAAAATGATTGAGTCAATCTTTAAATTGCCTTGCAATGATAAATAAATAATTTTGCCTGGGCACTTATTAATGGTGAGTATTCAAGTTCTGTGTACAATTGAGAAAGTGGCTTTTTTCCTAAATTTGAATGCCTTGTCTTGCGGCAACATTGTGGAAACCATAGTAATAATATTAAATCAGGTTACATTGAAAAAAGCAGACCTATGTCATTTGGAGAGAGCAGGTTCATTAATGAAGGACAGAGGCATAGTAATTCACAAGATCAAATTGGTAAAACCAGAACCTCCTGAGCTGTATTCAGCTGTTCCCTTACGCAGTTATTTCTCATGGGACACCCAGATCCTGCAGGAGAGAGTGCAGCCACACGAATGAAGTGTGAGTCAGTTTGCCCCTTGCCAGCAGCAGCAATCATTTCTTTGTCCCATTTGTAGGTGATTTTGAGATCCTGTCTGGGTAGTTTTCTTCCTTCTTGTGTAAATAGTCTTCTACATTCCCATTGTACCAAATCTGAGTCACAATATCAAACTCCAAACTCAGTTTTCTTGCACGTGGTGCTGGCAGTCTTTTCCATGGCCCCTGATTACTTGTGGTGACGTAAATACCACTGGGGTGCTGGATGTCATCCACAAATCACAGCCCCCTGAGGACCTCGTAGGTGAACCCTCTAACTGTGCCTTTCATATAAGGTTGTTTAATGAACAGTAACAGGGAAGGTTTTCTTCTGGACACAGAGCATCAAGGTATGTGTTTTTTGAACCCTTTATGTAGACGTACTCCAGATGTGTTCCTTGCTGCTTGGTAATCACTGCAGTCCCCAGATAACTCTGTGATAATGGTAGAATTAGCAAAATTCTAGTAATAGATGTGCACAGGAGCTTTCAAGTATATAAGAATTTCCTGCTTGAAAAGAAGGAGGTTCAGGCATATTTTTCTTTATTATCTTATGAGGACGGTTGTCTTACATGTCTTTAAAAGGAGGAAAATGGTGATAACATACACAGACTGTATTTTTGCTACCTCTCTGATTGCCAGCAGATAACAGCGAAATGGTTTCACTACTGCTATGCTATTATTTTTACACCTGGATATTATGCCAAAGTTTTCCTTCTTTCTTTTCTTTCTTTAATTTTTTTTAAAGGTAGGGGAAAATTGAAGTTTACTGCTAAGTTACTGCTTGCCAAGCTTTTTCAGCTGCAGGATATAATGGAAGCCAAACTCTTTGGAACCTATTAGGGCTGTCAGTATAATCACGGGGAACTGCATGGTGATAAAATTACGGATCTGTGCCATAGTGCTCATGTGTAATAGATGGCTGTAGACATATATATGTTTATTATGCCAGGGTGCTGTGGCATAGCTCCATATTTTTCTTCAAGTGCAATTTCTCTGGATTGTTGTATATGGGTGTGCATACATATACACAGGATAAAGAAAAAATGAAATATCTCCTCCCCTTGTGTTGTCTGGGTCTTTGAAGACAGCATCTGCTCATAATGATACAGTCATTGACAAGCAGATGTTCCAAAGCTGGGTTTAAGTGTAGCATAAATCAACATTTCAACAATTGCTTTAAATTTTGATATGGCACTTTCAAAACACCATGTATTTTGAATTTATGAAAGACAAAAATATAAATGCTTTCATTTTGTCTCATACCTAAGCCCCAGTAGTGTTTTGGGGGTTTTTTTGAAAGACAAATTCCTTTGTCAGGAGCCATGTTTTACGGCACAGCCACAGCTCCTAGAGGAAAATTTGAAAGAAGTTATTTTTTCAGAGCTGGGCTTGTTCAGGCTCTCTCTGCCTTGGCTGGTATGTACAATGCACCAGCTTCCTTTGAGTAGTTCCCATCAGGCTATTTAAGAAGGTTTTTGTTTACCAAAGGAAGACATGGCTTTCACTCAAATATAACGTATAATGATTCTCACAGCCACGTCAGCTTTTATGAAAGTAGTTTTAAAGGCCCTGCTTACAACACAACATGTCAAGAAATGTGTTTGAGTCAGAAAACCCAGCCTATGTTTTTATGCCTGTTGGCACAGGAGGGGAGAGAGGGGGCCAAGGCGAAATGTGAAGGGGTTGCAGGAGGATATTGCCTGTGTTATACCATCTTCCCTTTCCCAGTGGGAATCTTCCTCCCAGGATGGTACAAGCAGCAGGTTTCAGGCTGTGAAAAGTGAGAGATCCCCAACCACTTCTCTTTGCTACTGAGCCCTGCCCTGCATCAGCCTGCTAAGTCCTGGCTCCCTGTCTTCTTTGGCTTGCCTGTTGTGTGCTTGGAGGGGAAACTCCTGTCCACAGCTCACCTGGTGCTGGGAGTGACACACGGGATGGACACACAGAGAGGCGGAAAACATCCAGGGGACAAATAATGTCCAGTGCTCCCAGAAGCCCATGTTTTAGCCCAGAAGCTCTCTGGACAGCTCCACAAAGCTGAGGTTAACTCAGGAGGACATTATCTTGTGCAATTTCCAATGGGTTTTGATAGGATGCAGATGGCCAGCAGCTCCTTCTGTGGGCCAAAGTCATGCTCTGGCCCAAGGAGACCATGCATTGCATGGGATCTTGGACTCCACTCTAAAGTGAAGTAAGGCCAAAAGACTCCCCTCATTAAGTTGATGTTTGGGGCACTCTTGGGTTTTGACATTTGACTCAGAAAGTAACCCCTAACAAGGCAGGGGGTTTAATTGTAAGGCTGCTGAGTTTTCCAGAGTTACAAAGATGAATAGGACACAGTGGTCCTGTATTCTATAGCTACACAGAACACATGGCAGGATTCAGCTGTGTGAGCTCCAAAGCAACAGTTTGTCTCTTATCGATAGGTATTTTTCATAAACAGATGAAGGAAACACCCCCCTCAACAAATCCTGGTTAACTTTTCAAGCTGGGAGATAATTTGTCCATAGTTAAACAGAAGATATTTATAGAGGCATTAGCTAGTAGTACAAAATAGTTCAGAAGTTTGTTTAGAAGTGATTGAAATCAGCTGCTGCTGAACTGAAAAACCAGCCACACAGGCTAAGTCTACAGCCCTTTGTCTGTCTGTTATCTGTTAGTGTAGTGCTTTCTTCTTCCAGCAACATTCCCAACTCAGGGAAATAACATCAATCTCCTCTCTTTCATTGGTGGGTATTAATAATTAAAGGATTAAACTCATCACTGAACAGGGCAATTTAAGTGGGTTTATAATGAGAAAATCCTCCAGGTCTTATATTAAAATATATTAAAAATATTTCCGTGTTTGAGAAGTCAAGCACTGAAGCATCAGGAAAATCAGTGCAGCCTCCATCCAATGCCCCCTCTGCCAGTAGTTGTAAACCTAGTCAAAAATGAGTGTTGTGGAAGATAACAGAGGGCCCTTCCCTTTCAGAGTCCTGCAGGTCGAAATCTACTATTGCAGTAAGCTACAATTAAGAAAATGCTGGCGTTGGTGTGAACCAGGCTGCTCTGTCCTCATCCAGCCCTGCTGGCTGTCCCACACAAGTGCTGATCCCTTCTGTTCTGGCAGCCCTTCTTCTACCCCCCAGCAAGTTGTGGGCCCAAGTACAGTGGCATGTTTTGTACAAGCTGAGTAGAACAAAAAAATGTCATTAGGGTAATGAACTGGACCTGTCTCATGTGCAAAGGAGCTTTCCAGACCATGCACTTCTCAAGGCAACTATGCTCCACTGGTGCCCTTCCTCCAGGCCATTTCTGTAGTATATTGCTAAATACGAGCATTGCTTTGACTCCTATAAGATACTCAAACAGATCACTGATTTCAGGGAATTAATCACTATGTTGATAAGCAGCAAGTCGCTGATATTTTAATTTTTTTGTCTATTTGTTTTTCTTTCTACATTTAAGTAAGTACCATTAGTTAAACAGCATGATTACCTTGGTAATACTTAAATACCCTAGGAAAACCCCTCTTATAACATCCTCATTTATGCGACAGCAGCGACACCTCCACAGCTCAACCAGACCTTGGCATTCCTGTCTAACACCTGCACAGGTCAGAGCTGTGCTCTTCCTTGGCATATTCTCTGGTGGGAACATCACAGCCTTGACACTGGGGTTGTCCTGTGACTTGATGTCTCCCAGTGGTGGATGGTTTTCTGGGAACATACTTCCTTGATGAATAGCATGAAAAATGCTTTCATAACAAAAAATGCCAGAGACGCCTTTAAAAGATTTCAATGCAAGGGGCCTGAATGTGAGGTAAAAGGAAAACTCTCCATATTTAATCTCAACTCTCCATATTTAATCTCTAAGTTAGAAGTTTATTGCTCCTGTTTACACAGATGCCATAGAGCTGGAGCCACTGCACATCGGGGGAGTAGGTGGCTAAATCTTCCTTTGAGTTTTTTACTGAAAACACAGTCAGAGGAGGATGGTTGACAGCATGAATAAATCAACATGCTGTCCACAGGAAATAAGGAGATAGCTGGAATGAAGCATAAATAATGTAATACTAACATGGAGAGATTATTTCATACATCTTTTTCAGAGGACTATAGTGAATGGCTTGCTTGAAAATTTCTGGGAGAGCTGCTCTAAGTGCAGTTATGAGTGATCTCTTCACCTCCATGCAAAAGGCTGGATTAGCAGGATTCCACATGGCCACAGACACAGAGGCAGGGAGAGATGTGGGAGACAGAAGACAAGATGGAAATATCTTTTGACATATTCTATCCTATCTTTGGTAGGGGAGTAAAAGAACAAAGACTTTTTGGTTTCAGCAACACGAGAAAAGTGATCCTGTCTTTTCCATAAAACTTTCCAGATTAAAAGAATGAAGAGGCATGCAGTTTTTTAATCATCTGCTTTTCCCCATAAAAAAAGTTCCCATGTCTTATCTTTGAGAAGAGTAGAGTTGCTTGCTTAGTCAGAAAAACTAACCACCTATTCCTCCCCAGTATTTTTCTTTTCTGAGCAAAAGCTCTGTCTCCTCTCTACCTGCTTGCACTTGGGCATGGAAGGAGAGGTAGCAGCCCGAGGGCTGTGTTTGCAAGAAATCCAGGTTGACACTGAAAAATTTGGCTAATGTCAGCAGAACAGGTGGTCTGGTGTAGCCAGAAGTGCTAGCGGGGGGATGTCTCAGCAGTCCTGTCAGTCATGGTCGGGTGCAATTTTGCCTTGTTCTCCTACAGGGACCCACTTCATGCTGGGGTTACACTGCTCACAGCCCTGAAGTCTGCAGAACATCTGGAAGCACTCACTTGCCAGGTACTTTAGGAAGACTCATAGAAGCCCAGGAAGATGGTGACTGGAGAGCATAAGCTCCTAAGAACCTTGTTGTTTCCTAACATGCTCCATCAGGTTCCAGGAAATAAAACCATTCAGGTGATCAGATCTTGGTCCTTGCTGAGCCAGAGGAGGTCCTGGTGTTACCAGTTTGCAAATCCATTGCAAGCCAGCTGCACAGGGATGTTGGCTGGAGAGCTAAATCCCTGAGAAACACTATTACAGGAAGTTAAAACTACAATTTGAATTCCAGTGACTTCCCATTGGATTATGGGCACATTAGTAGGTTTCCGAGGCAAAATGATTAGAGGAAAAAGAAATTGTTAGATTTTCTGAATCACTATGGTTGTCTTTAATGCAAAGCATATGCATCGTCCAAGGGAGAATGCATGGAAGGCCCTGGGATAGGCGCAGCATCTACTAATGAGAATTTCGGCTGCTGACAGGGTCTCCATTTCCCAATCTGTGTGTTTGAGGCTTTGTTTTTGAAGTAGCTGTGATTGCTAGAAGACACCCAAGCTGTGCCAAGGATAATTTATATTCAGATGCTTCAAATGGGTGACATGATTTTTTATCTGCAAGGTCTTAAGTTTTATTGTACTGGACCAGCATTAATTAATGAGGGTTTTTTGTGTGCTTGTGTCATAATCCTGTCCCCAAACCACATGCAGTAGCATCTCTGTCCAGTATTAGGAATTTTGAGATACAAGAAAACCAAGACAAGAAGGGTCATGAGGGATTCTTAAAATTCCAGAAAAGTTTCATTGCATTCAGGTGACCAGAGAAATATTCTCCCATTTCTACTAAGCGTGTGGAGTTTTTCCAGGATCCTTTAGAAGCCCCAAATGTACTTCCTGTCATGGCAGAGCCCTACAGAACTCTGCACATCTGTAAAGCTGGAAGTTTGGCTGGTTTTGCACAGTCTTATTTTGCTTTTGTTGATGGAAATTCCATCCTTGGTGGTTATGCTTCTCTGTTGGTTTGGGGTTTTTTTAGCATGCAACATGTTGGAATTAGATTTAGCCAAGATGGTTAGAGGTCTGCCAGCTATTTCAGGATCATCTGTGTTCTACAAGCTGTTGCAACCACAGTATTTTCTGTTGACTCAGAGCCTGTGCTGTACGCTTTCCCACATCGTCTGGGTCCATTTGTCATGGCTTGCTTTTAAAATCCAGCACAGAAAAATACGTGGGTGCACTCCTGCACTCAAGGCTAACATCTGTGTGTGGTACAGAACACGATATTCCTTCACAGTGACTTTGGTATCTTCTCTGTGGCCAGCTTTAGATGGAATCTGATGTCTTTTTCTTTTGCTAAATGATGGCCAAAGTCTCTGAACAATCTTTAATGGTTTGTAAGATGACTTTGTCCTTTGCAATTATGGAATGATGAGGTGGCTGTTTCTAGAGCCTCTTCCCTCTGCATCAGTCTTTTTTGGACTGATGCTCTGTGATTGATAATATCCGAGATAAGGACAGTTCCTAAACAAAACATATCTTCAAGCTGTGTTGAAGGTATTAATTTAAGATCTACCCCATGCTATACTGAACCAAACTGAATACAAATAAATGAGGGAGCTTCTAGCCTAGAATATTCTTTATTGTTTCATGTCTTTCAGAGTTGGCATCTTCAAGATAGAGACACCTTTTTGTTCATCTTCCCAACAATTTATGTGGCTGGATAACTACCCGAGAGAAACAGGTTTCCTAGCAAATGGTCCTCCTAAACTAGCAGATGTTTTCCTTATTTGAACTGAAACAATCTGAACTCTACGTCCTGAATCTGTATTGGCGACAAAAAGGTTGTGAAATTCCTGTTGTAGCAAAGTTCTCTGGTGGGCCCAATTTGTTACCTAGGTGGTGACTTTTGACTGAAGTCTTTAACATTAGTTTTTTGTGGACCTAACATCTCTTACCTCCATCATTTTATCAGCAGCTCTTTGCTGGCATGTGTGCAGAGAAGCCCAGCAGACCGGAAACCTGAGGTTAAATTTGTAGGAAAGACAGAAGCAGGGAGACCAGCAGAGACATGAGCTCAGGGGCAGTGCAGGGAGTTGGTGCCACTGAAGACCAGGGTGTTAGACCTTGCAGTTAAGGCTAAACAAAGCCTCAGTCAGTGTAGTCAGGAAAGTCTGAGGCACAAAGGCATTTGGGCTGAAGCACAAAGATGGAAGATCAGAGCAAAGAGACAACGTCTGGGCAGCCAGAGAGATTACAAGAAGATTCATTTGGTCATTCCTGGCTGAGAGTTGTTATTTTGTGGAAGATTACTCGTTGTATCGAAGGTAGAGGAATGGCTGCCTGATGTATCAGTCACTCCAGCAAGACTCATGTTAGCGATTTCCAGATCATTTTAAAAGCTCCCGGCTCCGTTTGTTTCTTGAAAAGCCTGTTTCTCAAAACTTAGGTCATGCCAGTGGTTTGAATTTCTCTTCAAATGTGGAAAGCTACAATGCCTACTTGCCCTACTGCTCTCTTTGGTGAAATCCCCTTATTTTTAAAGGGCCAAAGAGGCTTATTGGCTTTAAGATTAAAGTAGTCAAAAAACAGAGGACTTTCTTTTCTTACCGTCACGAGGAACATTTTCTAACACCTATCCCAGAAAACTCTTTAGTGGCTTTCTCCCAGTGTCACATAGCAGTGACTCTGTGCCTGCCTGTATTATCTTGGACAGGCTCAAGAAGTGGGTGCATGGATTTAGGAATCCCAAGGGCAAGGTGCTGCACCTGGGTTAAGCATGTGAGCCTCCTCAGCTGCGTGCTTGGGGGAGAGTGGAAGACTGCAATGGCCTGATGAAACCAAGGCCAGTCTGGTCTCCCTAGGAACTGTTACTGTCCCTAGTAACCATGCTTCCAGCAGCTGCCTGAGGAAAGGAATCAGGGTAGAGGAGTGATTTTTCTCCTGTACACCCTTGCAGCCTTTTGGATCTGCTGTCCCAGAGGAGACAAAGCTTCGGGCAATCAGATCCTTCAGGCCCAAGAAAGGTAAAATTCACGGAATTTTCTACCAGCCCTGGTAATTCCATATTAATGATTTCTCAACCATGGTACAAGCCAACATCCTACAGGCTGTTCTGTGACCCTCAATTCATGTCGTTACTGAGTTAAAGTCATACTCTTACTTGTGTTCTGGGTTGTGGTTTGGTGTGGTTTATATGAGTTAGTGACCATAATCCTGGTGATGAATTGTTTTCTGGTGGTTTCTGTGCTTGTGTTGACAGTACTGTCTTGCCCCAGAAACGAACAATAACTATACTTTATGTTAATTTGCTTTGAGGTATTAGCCACAGCTAATAATTCTGCCCTCTCTAGGCTTCTGTTTTCTTTAGAAAACTGTTTAAAGGTTGTGTGGTGCTCTTGTTCTGTTTCCGGCCAGAGTCCAGCAAAGCACAGTTTAGAAGTTACACTCTAATTAAAACAGTCCTTACTGAGAGCTATCAAGCCATGAAGCATATCTGTGTTTTCAACTCTGAACTTCCTTCCTGAGGACATTATATGTTTTAATGAAAATGAACATGATTTCTTCAGCATTTTTTTCGTCTTCATGAACCACAGAGGTAAGGTCTGTCACATATGTTGTGTATCAGAGAAGCACTCAAACGGTTAAGAGAAAACCAAAATATTTCAGTCAGCCTGTTTCATTGTGATGATTTTTTTATTTCTTTAGCAAAGGGGAAAAAAACTGACATTAGCTGCAGGCCCTGCCAAAATAGACATTTGTTTTACATTGGCTGCACATATCCTTTCCTAAGGGCTTACTACGAATTGAGACACAGCTCTGGGCATAGATCTGGTTTATGTAAGGCATTTTTTATAAAGATAAGTAAACTTCACACTCAGAAGTTTCCTGTGTCTTCTTCTAATTCTACATGGATTATGTCTCTGCTTAACACCTAAAATCTGTGAGCCTGTCTCACCTGGGGAGAGGTGTCCCAGAATAGGAGGGAGTGATGTAGTTAGGTGGCCTTCAAAGATCCTACAACAAATTAAAAAATGATAACTTATTTAGAATTTTGGTGTCATTCTCAGGGCTTAAAATATGCTCCACCTGGGCTCAGATGAGTCTTGTAGAGAAAGGCATAATTCTTCAGCACTTCTACTTAGCAATCTACAGCAAGTAGAAGAAAATTTTCTTCCAGACATTTTTTTTTTAGCTGAAGTGGACTGGAAGCGATCCATTGGCCAGTCTGTTACCAGCAACCTAGTTAATGCATGAACAGTAACTTCTTTTAAAATCAGATTTTCACATGTTCCAGATGCAGGAAGCAGTTCATGGATGGCCACATGGATGCCAGAGGACTCCAGAAGTAGTTATTACTTATACTTTTAGACTGAAGAATGTTTGAAAGTAAAATTCACCACAGACTTCAGTGGCTACGTTTTCTATGGTGATAGGCAACACAAGTGCCATGAGAGGTCACTGCCTCTCAAGAACCAGATAGATCATTGATTCTTTGGATAGCACAAAACCCAATATAAACATCAAGAAGAGGAAGCAAAATACACTGCTCTTCACTACCACGATCCCTGAATGAAAGTGAATTGCTGGAAAGCTGAAACCCAGAAAAACCTTGTCAGCTCCCAGGCTCCCAGGCTGTACTCTGTTCCCCATCATGAGGAGCTGGAGGAAGCAATAGGGTTTTCAGCCTGCTCTGGAGGTCAGTGCGCCTGTGTGTCCTTTGATCAAAGGAGGGAGACGTGTAGCTGAGAGATCTGTGTGAGTGGTGCCTTGCCAGCAAATCCCTCCTGAGAAAGCCCATGGGAGGCTCCTACTGCTGTCTGGAAGGGAGGGCAGAGGAAAGTGGACAGGAAGGGGGTTAGTGCAGTTCAAGGTAGACAATGTGCTTGGCAGAACATCTGGCTTTGATCACATCCCCAGCTGGAGATTAGTAGCCAAGTTTGGGTCTACCAGCTGTGCCTGGCATGGTAAGTGGAGGAACCTCTGCTGTTTCTGTCTGTGTGGTCTCTCCACAGAGGGTTTGGTCTTGGGTTGGAAGGGTGAACATCTGAAAATGAGGTGTGAGACTCTGGCTGAAGGGAGACAGGACATCATCATGGAAGTATTCTGTGCAGAAAACGAGCATGGCCAGAAATGCCCTGCTCACTTCAGGAGAGCCTCCACTGTGAGCAGACACATCAGCTTGTGGCAGCCCTCAGGAGTTCACAGAATATGAGGAAAATGCAGTGATTGGAATAGGAGTTAATTATTTTCCAGTCTTGCAGAGGAGACACCAGGAAGACATAAATGACCTCTGTGATGAGAGAAGAAATTAAGTAGGAAAATCTTTACCCAGAAAAGTTAAAAGTTCAGCAATTTGTAGCTCAGGTTTCATTTTGGACAGTGCAGTATGATGTAGGCAATGCTGGGGTTCTTTACTGTTTAAAACTTGGGTGAGGCTGATACTTGACATGCTCATGCTGCATCCAGTATAGAGAAAGAGGTAAGTTAATGAAATCACTGAGATATTACAGTGGCTCCCTAAGCAAGAGAGATTCCACCTCAATGGTATTTTGATTCCTCATTGTTCATTGGATTGATTATTTTAAATGATCACCACAGTGTGGAAATAAAAATTCCTTCACCAGTATTAGAGCCTGAAATTAAATAAGAATATAGTATTTTCCTGACCGCAATTTTTAATTTTAATTATTTTTTTCTTTTTTTTTTTTTTTTGTCTTTCTCTATCGTAAGACCCATTATAGTAATCAGAAATGATTCAGGCTGTGAAATAAATCAAGAGTCATATGTGACTGAAATAAAACATCTAAAGTCTGGCAACTTTTTTTCTTCTGTAGAATGTCTGAGATTGAGAGGAGGAGATACTCCTGTTTATATTTGGTTTTGGTTAAATCACTTTGGAAAAATAGGATATTGGTCCCATCTCATGAGTGGTCTTAACTATCTAAAGAGGCCCCACTTAGACTCTGATGCCCATCAAGGGCCTGTCTGCTCTGACCTGTGCTCCTCTCTGATTTGGCTGCTCTGGCAATGGACTTAATCTGCTGTTCCCAAGGACTGGAGCCTACAGTGCTTTTCTCTGCTTGTGCTGGGGCAACCTCCAGTGTCTCAGTGCAGGAAATAGATTCTGGGAGCTTACAGTCAAACTAACTTCTGCTAGTTCCATGAGAAAATGTGGAGGACAGGTAGAGGAAATTGCAGTTCTCATGATGAGACTTATGGAGCGGGGAGATATTTCAGAGGCAAACTTGGACAAGTATACCTTGACAGGCTCCCCAGGGAAGTGGTCACAGCACCAAGCCTGACAGAGCTCAAGAAGTGTTTGGACAATGCTCTCAGGCACATGGTGTGACCCTTGAGGATGTCCGGTGCAGGACCAGGAGTTGGACTTGATGAACCTTGAGGGTGCCTTTGAACTCAGCTTATCCTGTGATTCTGGGATAATTGCCTTAGATATGCCTAGATGTTCAAAAGCAGCTGGAAAAGTGTTTGCTCAACAATGGCAAATGCTTATTTGGGGATCCAAATAGGAACAAATCCCCTGTTTTCATTAAAGGGAGTATTATAAAGACATACTCTGTTTTCTTCAATGTTTGTTTAAAAGATTTAGTCAGTTATATAATTATTGCCAAAATAAGTAATGGATACAAATTCTCTAACATCTGAGTTCTTTTAGCTTAAGGAATTTTATTTCATCTTTCAATAGGATTTTTTGGCAAATTACTTTTTCCACCTATATTCAGTAGCAAAGACTTTCTGCTTTCCAGGGCAGTAACTCACATAAGATGGTCCAAATGAGATCATGAAGTTTTTATCTATGCCTTTTTATTTTCTAGGCACATATGTTCCCTTTTCTAAAACATGCTCCTTCTGAGTAACTTACGCCAACTCATCTCCTGGTCAAAATGAATATAGTAAAAATTATTTCAAGACTTTAGCTTTTTTAAAAAAATTTAAACCTTGCTTTTAGTCGGCAGGAAAAGGTATATTTTATCATTTAAATGCATGTGAAGACTTCATTTATACAAACTTGGGCTTAAATCAAGTGTTATTTTAGCTCAGCCCTCAGCTGTGCCTGTTTGTCCATGAGGTCCAGATTCACCAGTGTCCCAGGGCTGGTGAGAGCACCAGGGCAGGATCTTAGGGACCATGTCTGGTGTTTGCTCTTTAGGTCACCTTCCTGAGCATGTCCCAGGCTGCCACTGCTGTGTGTGGGGATGGTGCTGTGGCCAGCTTGTCAGCCCTGCCATGTCCCCTTGCCAGTGTGGCAGACATGACACATGGCAAGAGTTTTGTGGGTGATGGGATCCTAGAGACTGATGTTGTCAGAGGGAGACTTGGCACAATGAGTGGTTTGTCTGAGTCAATACTGGGATCTCCTAAACCTGAGGGAAAGAGCTGCAACATTTTTAGAGGGACCACTGGAGTCCTGCCCTTCGGCCATCCAATCAGGATAGAGGCAAATCCACGTCACGCTGCTAGGATCAGGTTTTGTTCTCAAGCTTGTACTAACATCCTTTCCCAGCACGAACCTTTTTGTTTGAACACACAGCACTTGTAGTCTGTGCAGGGGTCTCAGGCTGCATACAGAAACCACCTGTGTCTACCTGTAAGCCCACCTGTAAGCCTGCTATCAGGTCAGAGGGGATGGTCTCCGTTGGGCAGCAAAGCTGGCACTCTTTAATGCATCCCCGTGGAGGAGAGCAATAAGCTGGCCATTCCCTCCTGCACAGGCCTGGGGAGTGGGGCAGAGGAGCAGATGACGTATCTGCAATACCCAGGACTGCCCTCCTGGTGCAGAAGGGAGTGAAGATGGTTGCTGCCTGGAAGGAAAATGGGAATGGGGACCCGCAGGAGTGTCTGCAGAGCAGCGTGCCTGGCATGGGGTCACCACACTCAGCAGCTTGTGGGTGCGGTGGGATTGCTAGCTACCGAGCTGACAATCCCCATGTCTTTGCCAAACAGCCATCTGGGCATGCTGGGCATCTTGCTGCCTGATTTCACTGGCTCCTAAGCTGTTCCAACAGATGGATTTACCTTTAGCGGATGGATGAGGAAACATCTACAATGTTCTCTGCCTTTCTGGAGGTTTATCACCCAAGGAAATCCCTTGGCAATGGTGGATCTGGGTAATGAGGAAGCTGCTGGATGTGACGGCTGAGAGGGGATCCAGGCAGTGATTTATTTTTTCTTTGCCTTTCCCTTTGTGGGGTGGGCTGTCACAGCCACAGCTGCACGTGTTGTGATGACAGAGACTTGATGAATCATGTGGTGAGCCCCAGGGGACTGGTGCTAGTTTCGTTCTGCTGTAAATTCTGCAGAGCACCTCGGGGCTGGGACACTGTGCCATCACCTTTTGGTCCTCTTTGCTTTTAAAGCCCAGATCAACACACAGACTGTCTTTTTCCAGGTTATCTGCCTCAGACTCATCTCATATGGATGTCCTTGAAGGCTGACAGACTCCGAGAGGTTCCAGGTGGCCCCACCAGTGTGGGAGAGGTCTGTCTAAAAGGGTGTACCCCTGGGACAGGCTCTACCTTATTTCTGTTGGCCAGTAGAGATAAGCGCAGCTTGCTGTAAACGTATGTGCCCAGCTGTATAGACATCACCTCAGTGTTTAAAATTGCATCTAATCTGGCTTTGGGGAATAAGTGTGACTCCAGCCAAGGACTCCATGCCTTGAGCCCTGGCTCCAGTACACAGGACCGTTTACCAGCAGCCCTGGTAAAAGGGCCAACACCCATGCCCAATATTAATTTGCTTCCCAGTCTCTGAGGCAGGTGATCCCCACAGTGTTGGGAAGTGTGGAGTGACTGCCTGGACTCTTGCCTTGCCAGCAGCCTGTATGCAAGGCCCCTATGGCTGCTTTCATTTAGCAACATGAAAAGGTGTTTGCAGCAGTCAGCATTAGGTACTTCTGTGGTTTAAAACATGTATCTGTTCTCTAGGTGAGTGCCCTGTGTTTAGGTGTGTTATGCCCTTATTGCCTACGGACTGCAGGTGTCCAACTCACCTGTGTTCAGCCTCTGCATGGGCAGCGTATTCACATATCCAAGGGCAAATGGGTAGCTTGTGTGGGAAGCAGGCAGCCTCTGAGAGACTAGGGAATGACCTGGGAGGTTTGGGATTCAGAATAGCTGGGAGCTGGCCCCTAACCCTTTGGCTATGGAGCCCTTTTGTTCTTCCCTCACTTGGTTGCACTTGCAAATATGTTAGGCAGAATGTTCAGATGTGTGCATGTCCTTCCTGACACAGTCCTATTGATGGGAAGTCTCACTCCAAGAGGTGTCTATGTCTCCTGAAAAGATACACGAACACAGGCTTTCTGAGGATGGTAGCAAAAGAGTGGGCAGTCCCCAGTGTGATGCAGCATCTCCCATCTTTTTCGCCAAGAAGTGGGAAGCACAGGAGGCTTGCTGTTGTTGCAGGAGATTGCTGTGTCTGAAGATGGTTTTCACAGAATCACAGAATATTCTGAGTCGCAAGGCGACCCACAGGGATCATTGAGTCCAGCTCTTAAGTGAATGGCCCATTTGGGGATCAAACCCACAACCTGGGTGATACTAGCACCATGCTCTGACCAACTGAGCTAAAGCAGCAGCCCAGACCACCTGCCCAATGGGACTATGACCAAGGGAACAAGGAGAAAGGGGCAGCTAAAGAAACTGATGGAGGAAGAGGAGACATTTGACAAGAAAATTGAAATAGGATATTTCTGGGATATTCCTGTTCAGATGAGGTGGGACAAAAAATGGGAGTGCTTGCAGCAGCCAATGAAGATCTAAAGGATGGAAATAGCATGTGAATGATTTGAAACTTTGCAAAAGTAGTTAAGGCTAGTACTGAAGAGTAGGCCTTCACAGGACTGAAGGAGCTTTGGGTTTTGGAGTTTCCCCAGAAAGACCAGATAAAATACTTCCAGGCACAGTAAAACCATTTATTTGCGAAGGAACAGTTGGCTAGATGAGAAGTGCAGTTGTGACACCTCTGGCTTACCAAGATGAACTGATGAAGTGATCAGCATCCTGGCTGCCATGGACAGGAAGCTTTTTTTAGCAAAACACGATCAAGTTGGGTCTGGCCAGTCTGGAGCTTGTCAGCCAATGTGGACAAAGAGTACAAGAGCCAAAATGTCCACTACACACTGAAAGAATCAAAGAGTAAAGAAGAAACATGTTCTGTGGACATGGAATTTAGCCAGCTACAGGACTTGGGTAAGACATGAAACTTTTATATATTTCCTATTCTATTTATAACCTTGTGTGCTGCAGAGAGAAGAATTCATAGAGTTACAGCTCATAACTCCTTAACAGGTTTTCTTAACTACAGTGCTAGAGCTGAAATAAATGTGTAAGAGGATGTTGATTTTTTGAGCAATGAATGTGACTCGTAGAAAGAGCCTGCAGGAGAGCATGGCTCTGCGGAAGTGACCTCAGCTCTCCAAAGAGAGGCAGAAATTTTCAGAACAAAAATGGATCTTTGAGCTCACCACTCCAGGAGAGGCTGCCTTAGGGGGGATCTCCCAGGGGCAGAGAAAAGTCTTGGGGACTCGAGGTGAATCCTGGATCACTATGATTTCAAAAACATCAGCAAGAACTTTTTTGTACTTTCTGAAACAACACCTCCTTTATTTGGGAAATTAACAAATTCGGTGTCTTCATTCCAGTTAGGGAGGAAAACTTACAAGATGTTTTTATTTTCCAACAACCTGGAAATCTCATTCCTTATGCTACAAGACTGCTCATAAGATACAAACCAAGCTCTCGTTTTGTCTTTTAAAGGTAATGGCCACCACAGAACTGGGATTTGTCCTATTTGGTGTTCCAGACATGGATGGTTTTACTTGGTGTGCCGTAGTTACTATGGCAGTCCTTTACCTTCAGCAGAAGCATCACAGTTGTCCATCATTCACCTGTCACTGCTGAGGTAAACTTGTGAACCGCTGTTCCTCCACAGGCATAGTCACATTTGCACTGATAATTTTCGAAAACACTTTATTTCTGAAATTATGGAAAAGAAATATACTGATGAGAGACAGCTGTGGTAGTTCTGGGACAAAGTCCCTACACCTGGTTTTCAGCTTGACAGAACTAATGAATGAAGGAGACATCCCACATCCAAATGTTGTCTGTTATCAACTAGCCCCTTTCCCTTGATTTTTCTAGCAGTTAGCAGCATTGCAAGGATGGGGATTCTGATTCAGCAAGCAGCTGAGCATCTTGGGGACTCCCTTAGTCCACCACAGTCACGCACCAGAACGATCTAATTAACATAAAATTGGGGCTATAAAAGGCAGCTGCTAGGCAGGGTACAAGGGAAAGGATATTTTGCAGGCCAAGGTTGTTATGGGTGTTGTTTGGGGCTTCCACCTCCTGGAGGAAAAGAGTGTTTTGGATTGAGAAATTGTGGGATTAAGTATGCAAGGGAACATGGATAACATGAGAAGAGGGTTGCCTTATTATGAGTAAGTATGGTCCTTAAACCAATTTCTAAGAGAGAAAAGGAGTGATTAGCCCGAGGTGGAGAGTAGTTGAATGGCCTAAAAGGTGAGGACTTGGTGGCTTCCTGCTGTGGGATAGAAGGGCACTCCCAGATTTGGTCATGGATTTAAGTATCTGAGGAGCCATGAGAGTTCAGCTATTATTGTCCTGTGCTGTAGGAAGTGTTTGGAGAAAAGCTGAAGAGATTAAGGGTGTTGTTGGTGAGTAGAGTATTAAGAAGTGTTAGGGATGACATGCTGTAAAGCTCTGACCCATTCGTTTCTCCAGTGCTCACGGAGGTGGTAGAATCAAAAGGCAAAGAGGTGTGGTCAACCTGTCCTGTTCAGATCAGTGATAGGAAAGAATTGATACTGGCTTTCTCTCTTGTGCTGCAAGTGAAATAGCACTTTAGAGGGGAAAAAGTGTTAATTAGGACAGCTGGAAGGGACCTTAAAGATCACCTAGTTCCAAACCTACTTCCAAGGTCAGGGGCACCTTCCACTACACCAGGTTACTCAGAGCCCCTTTCAATCTGGCCATAAACATTTCCAGGGACAGGGCATCCACAGCTTCTCTGGAAAATCTGTGCCTGTGCCTCACCACTCTCACAGTAAAGAAAATCTTCCTAATATCCCATCTAGACATATTTGCTTTTGGTTTAAAGCCATTCCCCATTGTCTATCAGTACAACTTATAGGGTGTCCCTCTCTGGCTTCCTTATAGGTGCCCTTTAGGCACTGGAAGGTGTATAGGGTCTCCTTGTAGTTTCTTCTCCAGGCTGAAGAGCCCCAGCTCTCTCAGTCTGTCTTATAGGAGAGGTGCTCCAGTCCTCTGATAATTTTGTGGTCCTCCTCTGGACACACTCCTGCAGGTTTATGTCCTTCTTATGCTGGGAGCCCCAAAAACGGGTGCACTATTCCAGATGGGGTCTCACCATAGAAGAGAGGAAGAACCTCTCTTGACTTGCTGGCCATGGTGCTCTGGATGCAGCCCAGGATACAGTTGGCTTTCTGGGCTGTGAGTGCACATTGCTGGGTCATGTCAATGCTTCTTGTCCATGAACATCCACAAATCTTTCTCCTCTGAAGTGATCTCAACCCATTCTACACACAGTCTGTACCTGTGTTTGCCCCAACCCGGTTGTAGGACTTCGTACTAGGTGTTGTACGTGGAGTTTGCACCAGCTCACCACTTAAGCCTGTCAAGGTTCCTCTGGATGCCATCCCTTTCCTCCAGCACGATGACCACACCACACAGCTTGATGTCATCAGCAAATTTGCTGAGGGTGCACTCAGTCCCTTGGCCCATGTCTCCGACAGAGGGGAGACTTGTCTGCCTCTTTGTGTTCTCAGGCAGGGCAAGGTGGCCTGATAATAGTGCCTTGTTTGCTTAGGATTTGTGAGCCCTTAGACTATGAACTGGATGGTGTAACTTGCTCAGGGGACCTAGGAATATTTCTGCACTATATACTGTGTCTGTTACAAGTCAAAATGGAAATATGGAGCCAGCTGACAAAATCTGACACATGTTCTTTGATCCTCGTGATGGTGTCCTGGAAGCTTATGTATGGTGTGTAGCTGTCTGGCTCAGGCCCTTGCCAAACCTTAGCCCTTGAAGAAAATTTTAAATCAGTGAAAAGCAACTAATTATAATGAAACTGAGTGTGCGTACCTAATTTTTTTTAAATCACCAAGGAGCAGAACTTTCCAGGATCATATTGAAGCTCCTGTTATTATAATAATTATTATTATTATTCTATTCTCCTTTCCTATTTTTGGCACAGATAATTTGGATTTCCATAGCATCTGGCATGCAGTTTTCAGTGAAATAAGAACTATAAAGGGCCTTATTTCCCTTAGGAACTCACATACAAATTAAACCTGTACTGAGACACCTGCTCTGAGCCAGATGAAATCAAAGCTTTGAGTCCATACACCTTAACTATGAATGGCTTTAATTCTCAGGGAGTGGATCGATTTGAAGGCTTCAGAAGCCAGCTGTGGCTCTTTAGATGTTGTAAAAGGTGAAGAAAAAAATATGATTTATGCCTGCTGAACAAACCACAAACCGACTTGGAGTTTGCCAGCTGTCATCCATTTTTGAAGCTGTTTTCAAAGCACCGGTACATCTACCACTCTCCTCTCTCCTTTTTAAGAGCTATGTGTTTATCCTTACTATTGTCAATAAAAATAGTATGTTTTGATCATCATGTTCTTTAGGACGTATTGCTACTTTAAATTCTCATTCTCAGTGTTGCAGACAACTGGCAGCAGAAATATTTCCAGATGCTGCTAGGCAAGAAGTCATGGTTTATTTAGTAGCACTTAGCATCCCTCTTTAAGTAGGGTTCATAATTTCTCCCAAACCTGAGGTTTTGAATTTTGAACTGTAACTCTAGTGGATAAAGTCTGCATAACTCTTTGGAGAAATAAACCTCTGTGGATTTATTTTGGTTAGTAACTGTTCCACAGTCACCTCTAAGCACAACTGGACACCATTTGATCCTGAATAGCAGATGTGTCCATTACATCGTGCCACAGCTATAATCCAGTACTGGTGCAGAATGACCTGCTGAACTGAGGTCCAGATCAGAGAGACAAGAATCAAATACTTTGGATGAGATGCTTAGGGCAGGGTTGACCAAACAAAGTGTTTTGTTGAGCTGAAAAAGCCTGAACACTTCTCTGTCGGGCTACCACAAGGTCTTGCTGCTGCTCTTCCAATGTGCAGGTAGGAATGATTCACACAATGTCTTGCAGGTAACTTTGGAAAACCTTAAGAGGAGTGATGTTTGAAACACGTTCACAGTGCATTTCTGAATATTGTCCCCTTCGAAAGGACAAGGTAGGCAGAAATATTGTCATAACATGGAACTGTTAATAATGGAGCTGTATTTTAATTTGGTATTAGAAGGTAAAACAGGAAGAAAATGTAAAGAGAGGGTTTAAGAAATAAGATGGATAGTTTATTCTGTGTGCAGCAAAGCACATTGAAATGCAGCAGTCTGACTTCAGCACACACTGAGCATAAACCACGCTGTACACAGACCCTTGGTTGTGTCAGCAATCTTCTGTATGAAAGTGCATCACAGCACTGTGGTTTTGAATTGCTTTTGAGAAATGGTTAGAGGTTTGAAAACAAAATCCTCCATCCTCTGTCCTGCTCCTTATTTGCATGAAGCTGAAAGTTTTTTCACTTCAGTAGGTTATTTTCCTGTATGTAAAATGGTAGTGATGAATACCTCTACCTTCCACATAGTGCATATGTTTTGATGTATAGAAAATCATGGCAATTCCTGAAGCCTGAACAAATAGTATCAAAAGCCCATAATATTCAATATTTCAGCCCTGGATCAAGCCAGTACAAATGATTTATTGAGAGCTGTTTGAAGTGGTCATGTACATTATTAAATCCCATTTTGGTTTTTAGATTTAACTTAGATCTTGAAATGAAGAATGTAATAGTGTAAAATATTTAATGGCTCTAACTAAATAAATATCTAAAGGAATTTCTGGCTCTTCATATGAATATCCAGCTTCTTGAATCTTGCTAATTGCTTGGCCACAAATTCTGAAGCTGAATTATGCAATATATGAACCAGGCTTGTTTGGTTTTTCTAAATTTCCAACATTTAACTTGACTGGAGTGCCATCAAGTTCTTTTATTCACACACGTTCTTTAACAACCCTCAGATAAGTAACCTAAAAGTGTACAAGAACACATTTGATGCTATATCCTAAGCAGTATGTTGGACTTCCCATTGCAAACCTGCAGAGGTATTATGCTTAGAGTTGTTCTTTTTGGGGATATGGGGGAGAGAGGATATGATAAAGATGCAGGAAAGGGGAGAGGAGGGTTGAAGCATACCTAGTGTGAAGGATTGTTTTGGAGATTTCCAGCTGGACTATATACTGGACTTGCTTTAATGCTTGTCTGGAACTACTGTGCTGCTTCTGCTTCCTAAGGCTCATACTTTGAGATGACAGAAGATGTCTCATGGGGCTTTGCTGGCAAGCGAAACTTTCTCTTGTGTTTTGTCTCTTTAATGTTAGCAGACACTGGCAGAAAGAAGGGGTGGTCATAATCTGTCAGGGTCTTGAAAGGCTGGCTCTGTCTGTTCAGCCAATGACATTCAGACGGGCTGTCATACTGCATGCAGATCCAAGGGAGATTTTGTGACTAATGAAGTTAATAAGCATGACATGCAAATTTAATCTAAAGCAGCCTTCTCAACTACTTGTTACTGCTTGATAATACTGAAGCGATTATATTCTATGAAATAGTCGATCTTCTGACAGCGTGGCTTTTGTTACATCTTCCTTTGTTAGATTCTGGGATTATTCTTGGCTTTGCAAAAGACAAGGTAATATTTCTTAAGCTGCAAGCATCTGTAAGTGAGCTCTGCTTCCCTGGGGACTGGTTCTCTTCAAGCTGTCTGCCTGGGTTTCCCTCCCTTGGAAAAGGGAGATTTCTGCAGAGTCCTGTTCCATTCCTGCCTGCCCGGTGGCTTCTGGCTAGAGCATGGCTCTGGTATTTGTGAAGAGCTGCTGGTTCTCATCAAAGGATGTGGCCTTTGTAAACAAAGGAGGGGCACTTTCATTTTGAGTATTTGGAATGATAAACTGAAACATGATTAACTTAATAGAAAAGTTAATTTTGGTGCAGAGTTCTCTAGGAGACTCCTGCAAACATCTTGTACAAATTTAATCAAAAGCTGGAATTACAGGTCTCAGTTACTTTCCTGGGGCAAAGCAGAATCATAATATTAATTTGCTTAGTCACAGGAGTCAAAACAAAGCACTAAAAATGGGGTATGGTAAGAAGAAAACAAAGTTATTAACTTTTCAATGTCTTGGTTGATCAATTGCTGCAAAGAGGAGAAACGAAACCGTGGAGCCACGCAGAAAAACTATGCAATGTTATGAAACAGAGGTTAAAGAACTGATTAAATACACATATCCTTTGTACTTGAAAATTATTTCTGGAAGTTTCCAACCCTAGTTGTGGCATATGGCAATTTAAGCATCATGCATCTGAGATCTAAATGTAGTGAGCCAGAATCTCATGCTGCTGGATCAGTATCTAGAGATCAAAAATGACAGAGGACCTGCTGAGCATTAGGATACTCCTTTCTGCCTGCTCCTTCTATCCAGTGCCTTGTGAAATACTTATTTAATGATATTTCATTGTTGATTAAGGTTATTTGAAAGCCTGTTTATATTGATGATTACAGCTGCCTTCATATCTAGCCAACCTGCAAACGTATCCAGGTTTCAGATGTAGCTTGTTAAGTCTTAACATGTGGCTGCCCTGCATAAGGAATCACTAACACCCTTTTTTGTGAAATGGAACCATGGGTTAAGGACACTGCACTTTTGTTCTGTAGGAGAAAGAGATCCCTGGAGTGAGCTGACTGTTTTCCAACACAGTCCCCACTGCTATTAAGATGCAGAGGCACAGCTCCTGTTGGAAACTCCACTGGTTCAGGTGTACTTTCATGACAGATCCCAGCATCCTAATATGAGGCACTCCAGGAGCAGCAGGTTGTCAGACTACAAAATTATTTCAGCTATCTAGGGTCTTCTAAGACATACCTGTCACCTCTAAGTAAGGGTACAGTGTGGAGAAGCCATTCAGCTGTGGGTTCTACAGCCTTGCAATAACAGCACTGAGGGGTCATGCCTGAATCAGGTCATAGGCTTCTTCCCACCAGAAGGGTGACGAATAGGTGACCTTAGTACCCCTTTTTAATTCAAAGTACAGAGAAGGAATTTTATGTAAGATATTTCTCTGGAGTGACATATTTGTGGCTATACAAAAAGCAAGGGGTTTTGCATGATATCTCAGTGTGTGAGGGATGGATCACCGAGGCTCCCCCTCAGCTTAGGGTTAAGGACGAGCTGTCCCCACAGCTGAAATGCTACAGACCAGCTGGTGGGTCTCTGAGACAAGATGTGGGGAGGTGCTTATGACTGCATACAATGTGGTACATTTAATGTGGAAAAAAGGCAAAATAAAAAGTCCTGTGCCACTCTGAATGTGTGGCCTCTTGGGGTATGAAATCAAGGAGATACTGAGCTCTTGCTTATCAGTTCTCAAGGCAATGAATATTGGAACAGCTTTGGTTTCCATATAGGCTGGAGGTGCGGAAGCACTTTGTACTAGGAGCAGCTGGATGTCTGCCTGAAGCAGGACAATTTCCACTGAAGTCCATCCTCTGTTTTGAATCTACAGTCACTGGAATTCTTGCATAAATGGTTATTTTTCAGAAAAAAGACTATCTATAAAACTTATGCAAACAGCACTACTGAGTGACCTAACTGGACAATTAATAGGAGGTTTTGCTGTTTGGGATTTTTTTGTCTGTTTGGATTTTGTTGTTGTTGATCTGTTTTTGTTTTTTAAGATGTTTAGATATTCAAGCCATAGTAAATTTAATGGCAAAAAAAAAAAAAAAAAGAAATAACCATGGGAAGAACTAAACTTGCAATTATAAAAGCTGATGAGCAAGTTGGGCATGAGGAGTAGTGTGCTCTCACAGCAGAGAGGGGCATCAGCATCCTGGGCTGCATTAACAGGAGCATAGACTAATCCAGGAAGGGGATTATTCCCCCTGTTCAGCACCTGATTGACCAAATCTGGGTATTGCATCTAGGTTTGTTTCTCCTTTCAGCTCCCCAGCCAATACAGAAAGAAATGTTAATAAGCTGGAACAAGTCCAAGGGAGAGCCACCAAACTAGTTATGTGGGAGCACTTGCCCTGTGAGAAGAGGCTGGCAGATGAGCTTGTGCAGCCTGGAGGAGAGGGAGTTTCAGAGAGAGCCATCTGCAGAACCACAGTGCCTGTGGGGAGGTTAGCTGAATGAACACAAGACATCCCATGGGAACAGTAAAGAACTGGGGTGGGTAGGCTCCACCACTGGAGTTTTGAAAGCCCAGCTGGACCCATCCTAACTGTCCTGATCAGCAGGACACAGTGAAGTGTTGCTCAGGTGTTGGTCTGCCTTTGACTGGTGTGCTAGGAGTTTCAGGCAAGAGGCAAATGTCTCCAAGTAAGACAGCTAATGGATTTAGTCACCCCACAATCATGCAGTGGTTTTTAGAGAGACCAGACTGTCATTTAACTTGTTGACAAAAAAAACCCTAAAACCTATCCTGTCATAATCATTATTTAGATGTCAGAATCCTTCCCCATGAGCTTAAATTGATGGGTACTACTCTTATGTTCACCAGCAGTTCACCTAGCACTTAATTTTGTCAGCTATATTTGAGTTTGATGTAATTCTTCAGTTGATACTGCTTCTTTTAGATTTAATTTACAGGCAGCCTCAACAGCTTCACTGCAAAGACAAGGAATTAATCCTTTGCTTAAACAAAGAGGAAATAGTAAATATTAACAACTGCTTTCAGTCTTGAAGTCCTGATCAGATGTCATGTATAAGAACTGAGCTGTAGCCTGTATAATTAACCTTAATTTGAAACTTTACCAGCTACATCATTAGCAGAGAAAGTTAAATACAAATTCATAAAGCTGTTCTTGGCAGTGAAAAAAGAGGTCATCGTGCCAGACAGCTACATCAAATGATAAACTACATAACTCTCCCTCCTCCCATCTCCCTGCTGTGACCAGACCATTAATGCTAACCACCTAATTCTACCAAAGGGAATTTAGTTGTCAGCAAACAATCCTGGTCAAGGCCAAAAACCTAAAAAACAAATGTAAATCTAATTTATCTAGTTTTCTTTCTGTCTGTCCCACAAACCTCTAACTCCAGGCAGAAAAGTTTGCCTGAATAGAAAGTAAGAACCCAGGTTTTTGTCCTACCACAATAAAAATCTAGATATTAACACTTTGATGCTTATTCTAGTCTACCACAATTATTTTTCCTATCTGTTCTGTTGTGGCAAGGGAGAACTACAAATGTTTAGAACTGAAGTCTGTTATCATAAATCTGCAGGTAATAATATATCAGTAATAATATGTTAATCCCTTAATATTATTAAGTTTTCAAGTGGTTTTACATTACAGAATTAGTTGGCGTGAAGTTACCTATCTTCATGGTCTACTCCCATCTCCCTGCTCAGCACAACTGACAGTCTGCCCCTGTTTATTCTGCTTCTCCCTGTTTCCATGAAAAGGAGCTCATTTTTGGTGGTTTTTTTTCTATTTACAAATGAATATACCTGCATTTGTATTGTGTCAGAGCTGCCAGCATGCTTTGCTCTTGTGATGCACTTGCATCACCCTGGATACTTCCGTGGCAGCTGCTGACTCTTGCCAATTATCAGTTGCTGAGTTCCTTCAGTAAACACAATAAAAGTTATCAGTCGGTCCCTCAGCTTGCTGGGGTTGCTTTAGCAGTGGCCCAGGGGGAAGTAAACCATTTGTTTCCAAAATGGCCCGCTGCTTGGTCCTTGACTGGTGTGCACCAGGGACAGTGGCAGCCTGAGAGAAGGATTTAAGAGAAGCTGAGCCTCTTTTGGGTCTGAACTCAGTAAGGATCAGGGGCTCCTGGTAGCAAGCTGTTGCTGATGAGACCATATATGAAAGAATCCATATACACTTCTGCCCCCCTTATGGACCTAAATCTGATTTTTTCAGGCTCACACATAGTTATTTCAGATTGTGGTGTGGGTCATTGTACAGCCCTAAGGTTTCTGTCAACATCGGGTGTTCAGGTATATATTTGGTCACAAACTTCTCTGCTGAGATCTTGACTGAGACTTACTGATGTTTTTCTGACAATGAATTCTCTGAAATTAAAGAATTATCTGATATTAGAAACCAGAAATATGTCCAACAATAGTGTCTCCCTATTGTTAGAAAATCTGGATGTCTAAGCTGGTTTTTCATGATTAAAAACATTTATATGAGTTCTCCTAGTCACAATTAGTGGTTGAATTGCTAAGAGAAATGTCTGCTGAGCAGTTTGCCAAGTAACATGCAACCTTCATGTAGCATGGGATTTTAAAATTTTGCTAAATTTCTAATCACTTCCATATCTTCTGAATTTTCTGCACAAATTTGCTCTGTGTCCAGGAGGAGCTTTTGTCTGGGTTGCTGCAGGAGCCTGTGACAATCTGCAGAACCAAAATATTAAGGCATTGGTTCCAATATAAATTGTAAATTGTCATGGCTTATTTCTGGATTAACTAGCAGAGTATGTGGTGCCAATCTTCCTTTTTATTGATGTGAACAATCCAGACCTTGGTCAGAGTTCTAGGTAATTTGAAGCAAATTAATTGATTATGAAAATGAACCTTTTCAAATGAAAGAAGGCTGTGCAACAAAAACAAGCTCAGAGGCTGTGCTCTGTTCAAACTGCCACCAGATGACAGTGTTCCATCAGATTTTATAACTTCAGTCTTAGTTGCCCCTGCGAGGCTGTTCTGCTGCATTGTATTCCTTGCTGTGTTGTCAGTCATTTTGTAACAGACATCTTAGTTAAGATTCCATTAAAATTTCCAATGTGGTCCCCTTTGGTCATACCTTGGTTTATTTTAAAAGAATTATCAATCTAAGAATATTTTAGGAATAAGCTTGAACAAAACTTATTGGCTTTAAGCTCTGCAGATCTGGGGAAAAAATTACTTTTTCTGCCCTTTAAAAACTCAGGTTCTAAAGGCTAGGACTCCATGGTAATCTGAATGTGTCCCATGTAAAATATTTCTCAAGTTCAGGGTCTTAATGCTGCATTTCTAAGCCTGAGGTGGATAACCTAGTTGATTTCATTAAATGTGCATTATTTTGTGTTGCTGTTTTATCCAGAGATTCAATATAATCAATATAAGTAATAACTGTTCAAACACTTACAGCTCTGCCAGTGCTGTTGGTACCAGTCCGGAGAGCAGGCTGTCTTGAAGATGACTGTCACAGGAAGAAAGGAGGGCACCTCTGGATGCTGTTTGAAGTTACTGGGAACCCTAGCAGGAGATACCCAGATAAGTTGTGGATGCAAGTGCTGATCTTGCCCTATAGAAAGGGAGATTTCAGCCTCCTGAATGGTTTAGCACCAATATTTATATACACTCTAGTGTTACTTGAAATCATCAATTTACAAACAGGATATTTTTACCAAGTTGGGAAAGAGTGTAGATGCTGTTGGTTTTGTTTTGGTGCAGGAGCATAGATTAGACTATAATTATTGTCTGTCATTCATGGGGTTGTGGTCAATGAAGTATCAAAGGTGGTACATGAAAGCATTGCCATGAATTGAATGCTTCAGTCATAATCAGCCATTACAGAGATGCAGATTTAAGAGCACTATTAAAATATTTGCATTAATTGCATTTGTAGTCTTATTTATAGGAATGAAAACATGACTGTAAAATAGCTCATTAATCTTAACTATGCAATGATCTTTCCTGACAAATGTTAAACTATAACATATGTCAATCAATTTGATTAAATCAGTCTATCATTTGATTGATCATGCTCTCCCCAATCCAAAATGTCAGTTGATTCCTTTAAAAAATAGATCAGTGTCTTAGATGACCTCTAGAATCTTCTTTCATGTTTATTTTATTTGCCAGTATGACACTTTATTAATTAACAAACAAGTATGAACTAATATGTTAACAGCAAGAATTAGTGGAAAGCCAAGATGCTAGAAATTAAAGTTAACGATAAACATATGAATATTTGTACTAACCTGACAATGAAACATTATTGCTATTATTTTTGCTCTCAGTAGAGCCTGCCTGCTCTTATTTTTCTGACCTCCAGTCTGAAATAACCCACTGAAAACCTACAGTAAGCCTATTATGAAATGGGTAAAAATCCTGAATCATAAATTGTTGCACAATCTTTAGCACTGTTAAGTGCTGCTTACCTTTCCTTTCTAAAGGGGTAGATTACTGGCTTTAGTTTTTTTATGCCCCCTCCATACTAGCCTGTCAGCTGATGTCTGCTGTAATTTATTGAGACAGGCTTGATGTAACTATAGAATGGGGCTGGGTAACTGTAGAATGACATACTCAATTCCCTTGGTCTCCTCCTTCCTTCTTAGAGACCTAATTTACAGAAGGTTCCTGTTTCAGCTGAAAAGCAATGGATATTTTTGAATGTTTTCCAGAAATTCACGTAGCTTAAAGTCAATCATAACTGAGCCTAAAAGACTAACATAAAGGCTCTCTATAAAGCGTATTTTTATTAGCAGAGCCCTTCACCCCTTAGAGTACAAACCATGTAATGATGCCTGCAATATCAATTCACAGTGTCAAGGAAAAGTGGTTGGAAGAGCACTCAGGCATACATTTATTTATAATCCTATCTTTAACAACCACCCAACTAAAAATAATACAGTCCAGTAAATGACTCGTGAGCATTAGAGGAAATGGATGACTTTTCCAGCGAAAGTAAGCTGTCCAGTGAGGGCATTCCTACGTTTCTCCAAGCATTTTCCTCCTTTATTTTACCTACAGCAAATTCTCCAATGACAAACTTACTTACAGATGGTTGAAACTCTCCAGGGGTAAACCAGCCTGAAGCACTAAAGACAAACTCTCTGAGAATAGATGGCTAAAAAATATCAGAAAATCTACAAGGAACACTTTGTCTCAGCTGACCAGAGCTGCCTAGCTACAGCTCAGCTTTCTGTGCACATGGTAACAATGGACACGGTCTCTTGTTACCCTTTTCCTTGCTTTTAAACCACTGCCAGAAAAAGACTTAGCAGGCATATCAGCAGCCATCTGCAACCTTCTCTTCCAGACTTTCTCCCTCATAGGCTTTCATATGCTGTAAGAAGTCGACAGTATGCAATTGTTACAATTAATTTTTTGACTGGTTTCGTTCCCTACACCTGTCCTGGCTGCTGCTTGTGGGTACTACATTTTTTTCTAACCTAATCCTGCAGTCTTTTTTACCCTCTTTAAGCCCTTTTTGCCCTCAAAAACCTGACATCAAGTTGGTTCTCATCGTTACAATTTAATTTGGTACAAGGAAAGACTGATCCACAGCATCTGTATCTGTCTCCAGAAACTTCACTAACAGAAGTTGAGGAACAGTTTTGGACCTAAACCATTTAATTTTAAATGATAAAAGTGAAAAAATTCTTATTCTTGTGTGAGAAAGGCAAAGGAAACATAGATTTCTGTTGTCATAAAAAATGACCTGGACTCCTGCCTTTCTCTGCTTTGAGCCACCCCCACCATATGCTGAGATGGAAAGGGCAGCTTTCTCCAACTCTTCCAGAGACTTACCAGCTTGATGAGAGCTGACCTCTGGCAGCAGGAGAGCTTACAGTTAAAGGGCTGCAATATTTTATATTGGAATTGCCAAAACGAACTCTCCAGGCAGACAAAAGACAGTCAACAGCACTAATGCATGTCTGAGTGTGAATAAATAAAACATCTTCCTTGCTTTCCTGTCTGCTTTTCTTCATGGTCAGTGTTTATGCCATCCCTTAGACTACAGATCTTAAATATCCTTTGCTGTGCTTGAAATAATTTTGGTAGGTGTGTGTCCCTCTAGGCATAACAAACTCTTGAGTTTCCTGTTTATCTATAGTTCTCACCATTTAGAAATCAGGATTGAAATTAAAGCTTTATAGGACGACTAGTGACTGCTATCCTGCTGCTGCATGAAGTCAGTCCCCTGGAACAGAGCCAGCCAATATTTTTGGCAGTATTCCTGAAACAGCAAGAGGACTTGCTGACCCTGACATCTGGTGCACCTTATGAAATCCAAGCAATTAATCGTGATCCAAGGTAGAATCTCTCTAGGCTGGCTAAGAATGTCTGTTTAGCAGAAACCTTGTGGTACTCATTAAGACCCTTCCAGATAATTTCCAACAGGTAATTCTCCTGGTCTTGAACAGCATTAGGTAATATGTTATGCAGAGCCCATTCTAACATTCATCTCTGTTTTTTTGGAAGGTAAACCAGTGATTATTTACCAGGGGAAATGGCTGACTGAAAACAAGACTGAGAACAGAAAACAATCTTTGTGCTATTGTCTGAGATGCCTTCAAGCTTAAAAGTGTTGTGCAACAATGTGGATCTTAGTAGCACTTTTCTGCTGGAGAATGAGTCTTGCCCCTTATTGTGAGTCACACTGGGTACATGGTCACTATAACACTGTCACCAGTTTGCTGGGAATGGGCCATAGATACCTTTTCAGCATAGCTATTTCTTAAAATTTGGTGGTAGCAGGTTTTGTTCTTGATGATGAGCAAAAAAGAGCAAATTGTATGTCCTCGAGTGTGAATCTGCTTCCCTACTCTAATGGAGCAAGGGAACAAGCTGCTCAGGTAGATGTATAATGCTCCAACAAACCACTTATTTTGAATGGACGTGGCGCGTGTATACATTGCCTAGAAATAAACAGGAACCCGCAGGGGAAATTTAGCTCCAGGGTAAGCAGATAACAACCTGGGTGAGGTTAAAGGAGTTTATCTTATTTACACTAAAATTGGATATACTGTCCCGGACCCACTGCAAATGGTGTAATGTTGCAAGATACTGTCAACAATTATAAATTTATAAATACATTTATAATATTATTTCAATTACCTTACATTGGCACTGAGGTCAATTTTTTGTTGATTATTTGGCCAGTGTTTACAGGAATTTCTTCAAAGACGTAATTGGTTGAGTTTACATCTGTCCACACAAGACTTTTGACTCCTAACTCCTGGATGGCATTTACACCATTCAGAGGTGGTGTAAATATGAACTTTCAAATAATATCTGGGTCCTTAAAAGTAGGATCAGAATTAAGTGGAATTGATTATTGCACAGTTTGTGCTTTAACTAACTGTCAATACCCAACAAATAAGCAAAACTTGCTCTGGTCAGGTTTGGAGACCTTGCAGTGCAGGTGCTTGCTTAACCCAATTGCTATGCTGGGAATCATGAACTGTCAGTAAAATGTGTGCAAAACCAACTCATCATACAAAGAAAATTCCCAGTTTGTAATAAAGCATGGATTTTCCAGCATCTGAGGTTAAATTGTTCTCAGAAGGATACTAAAGAAAAAAAAATGTTCCTGGAAAAACTGTTTAAATTTCCTGTCCATTTCAAATAGGTGTCATTTCACAGTCCCAGAATTAATGAAAGGCATATTTCTTGGCACCATCATTTTAGCAGTAAGGTGGGCTTTAAATTTTCTTTCTCTTGCAGAGAGTGAGCTGATACTTTATGGAAGGGCCATGCATAAAACCTGAACACATTTAGATCCCATTCAGCCAAATGAGCTAAGGGTACCCAACACTTGAAAGATTATTGTCCTGTACCCTCGGATACATAATTTGGAACAAAACAGTGTCCTTTTTCATCCATGTTCTCTTTGTACAGATGAAAATACTTAATGTTTCTCTTCTATTACCACTTCCAGGCTGTGCTGTTCGTTTGTCGATCCATTTGCAAGTGACTTGGTTGGATATAATACTAGTACGGACATAGAAGACCACAGGCAAAGCCAGTACAGTTTTGAAAATGCAGAGAAGGTAGCTCCCATCTTCCTGTTTGTATGTAAGGTACTTCAGTCACAACTTGGGGCATAAATTAATTACTTGTTGCTAAGAACAGGGACAGTCACGCTGACTGGAGAAGGGTCCATGAAGATGTTCAAGCCCAAGTGATAACTGTGATTCTCATTGAAAGGACGTTGAACTGGAGGGGCTGAAGGTTAACACTCTTTTATTTTGAAGAAAAATATTGCAGCTCTGATTTTGAAAATGTCATTTTAACACCAAGGACTTCAGGTGAGTGACTCCTGCCTTGTGCTGTTGCAAGGCATGGCAGAATCAGGCCTTGTATGAAAAATAAAAGAGGATGTTCCCTTCAGTATAACTGCAGGACTCATTACATGTTCGGTATCTACGTGGTGCTGCAGACGTTCATGCAATACGGACGATACATCTTTGTCAAGCTGACAGGTCTCTTTTGGAGGGGAGATTTCTTCTCCTTCCCACTATGAAGTACTGTATGTTCTGTATTTAATGTGCACAACACTGAATTCTTAAGCTTTGTAATTCCTTATGCACCATCTGTGTGTCTTGTTGGAGGATGGGACACTGATGAAAACTCTCCTGTGCTCGTCTGCCAAAGTGGTACCTTTAAATCATCACCTCTTTAGAAAGAAGGTGATTCTTGGTGCTATGCCCTGCTGCAAGCCTCACATCAGCATTGCTCCTCTGAAAAATCTTTCTAATACGGTAGTTGGTCGGTCAGGCACTCCAGAGTTGCATACGGGTGGAAGGTTCTTCCAGATGATAAAAGAATTATTATGCAAACGGAGTATTTTTTAGGGGGAAAAGAACCCTAATATGCATTTGTCATGTATGTGTGTGTTGAGACCAAGAAAAAAATTAAACAATGTTGATTATGTGCAAAACTAGCAGCCAGCATCAGAAATGGCAGAAATTAGGGAGATTATTTAAAAGATAAGACTTTATTTCTACATCTGCATCTTGTAAATATTTTTCATTAACAATTATCTTGACTACAGGGGGACTCCTTAAGACACCCAGAATCTATTTTTAATTCTGCCTAAAAACACTTACTTGAGTAGTAACTGCTGAGTAATAGGGGAGCAGATTGCTTCTCTGTTTTGTTTTGTAAAGGAAGCTCAGTGGTGTGAAGCTGGTAGGAAAGGGCAGGGAGAGAGGAATGGGAACTAGAAAGGCAGAGGTACGTGCCTGCCAAGGTCATTGAGGAGAATAGGACAGAGGCACAGCGAGACACAAGTATATGTAAAGCTGGGCTGTAGTTTTGCTCAGGGAATTCAAAGTCACCATTTATCTTACTGCTTGGCAGTCATGTGCATATTGAGGGCCATCTTTCTGGGAATGTTCAGTCTCACAGTCACTTTTGCCTTTCAATCTTTCTTTATCCACAGTGGGGTTTTTTTCCATGATAGAATTAATAAATTTTTCTGTTGTTTCTGTTGAAGAGCTATGGCTTCAGTGTAATTATTTTTAATCCATAGAATTTAAGGTATTTTACAGAGCAGGTCGATACGGAGGCAGAAGCACAAGCAGCTGCTAGTGCTGTGTGTGACCAGAGAAAGGAAATGCACAGGAGGAATACAGGTGGCTCACCCTCCTGGCACGTTACAGGCAGATGAGTGATGTTCAGGGAAGAATCGTGCTCATGCATGAAGAAGCTAGAGTAAAATACATCTACATTACCATTTTAGCCTCAGAGTATGCAAACTGCATCCCTTTGGGGAGGAGGAGTGGAAAAGCATACATGAGGGGAACACTTGTCCTGCAGGCACTGGCAGCTGTCCTTTCTGTGCAGCTGGACTGCCAGACCTTCTCTGAGGTGGTCCCCCATGAGCTCTGAGGGTTGTATGGATGTCATATCCTTGGGACCAGCTATTTTGCTTTATGGGTCTCTTTCTGTAGTGCAGCTTTACTTACTCATGTATACAAAGTCCCAGTGAAGTCACTGGGTTCAAACAATGAGAAATGTGTGGAATACAGAATGTTAAACCTTAAAGATGAAGAACATCTTTGTGGTCATTTTCACATTCCCCATGCAACTTCTGTTGATACAGTGAATTAATCCAAGAAATTCTAGTGGGCTGCATTGCAATAGTTCATTTTTTAAAATGTCTGGGCATTTATTGAGCTTTAGGGACCCAAGGAATAATTACCATTTTAAGGTGATTGGTTACTGCCTTAAGATGTGCTTCCATGAGAAAGAAAAATCCACTTGGCTTCATTGCAACAATTGCACATTATTTGAAAGACTTAGGACTCACATGCAGCCAGTTCTATGAAGTATGTGTCTCTTTCTCTGACAATCCAACAACAGCTGAGGAAAAGTTCTCCAGAGCGATAGCACAGCTTTTTAAGTGAGGCGCTTGCAGAAACTAGCTGCAGCATCTCTTAAAGATGGGGGGAGAAGCCCACAAGCCATGCTAGAACTTGCATCTGGAAAGCATTCACAAGGCCTGCAGAATGAGCCCTAGCATCTTCTGGATTTGACACTTTGCCTCATGGGTCTTCTGTACACATTGCAGCAAATGTGTTTTTCAGGGGAGGACATTGGGGCTGGCTAGAGTTTTCCTACACAATTTGCTTTTTTGAAGGCTTAATCCTGTCAAAAATTCCTAGGAGGAAGTAAATTCATTCTAAACTTTTTGTTAAGAAGGAAAAACTCCACAGTTACTTGCCACTAGGTGTCAGAAAAACTACATGGTTCAGCTGGAGTAGAAGATCTGAGGGGTTTTGTTGGCTGTTTAAGCACTTGCATAACACTTTGGATGGGCCCCAAGGAAAACAATTAGACATTTGAGTTTATTTTTGTTTGCATGAAATAGTAAATATGCCATTGGGTCAGACTCTCCTCTCATTGCCCCCAGAGAAAACTGGAAATAAACTTTTTGTCAGGAGTTATACCACCCTGGAAAATAGAACCACTTTTAGTCTCCTCAGCAAAACCTTCTCATCTGGAGTGCTGTGGTTTTCTAATCTCTGTATAAAGCTGGTCTCTGAGTTTTAGGCAACTCTAGCAGAAATGTGGTGGAAGGTGAGCGGGTTGGTCCTGATTCAGCAGAAATAAAAGCTGTTGTGGTTGGGATGCTTGTGCATACGGAGTAAACATCAAATGTGATGTTTCTCTATGTAGCAATATACTTAATTCTTAGTTCCTTAGGATAAAATTAATGCAAATTGAAAGTATTTATTATGAAGAATAATGCCTGAAGCCTCCTACAGAACTGTGATGAAGTATATGCAGATTCACCTAAAACTATGTCCCTAACTCCATAACACATTTCAGCCTTAAGAGGACAGTTTGCCCTTTATGGCTACTGTTCTGCTGCTTTAGTGATGCAGCTGCAAAGTTTGGTTTGTACAGCTGGCTGCAATTCAATACATAAATGAGTGGTCAAAATTACAATTGTGAGTTGTCTATAATATCAATAGACGGGTCATGGTTTTGCACATAAATGCACATGTATCTAAATGCTTTATAGGCTAAAATCCACTTTGGAAACAGCACAGAAGTTCACACACAATGTATTGATCTTATATTCTAATTTCCCTCTGGGAGAAAAGTATGTTCCAAACGAAAAAAGAACATGGCTTGTCAAACATGAAGATTTGTGAAGCAGTTCCATACTTCTAAGCTCTCGATGTTTACTAGACATACACAGTGTTCAGTCTTTAAGGAGCAGAATGTAACCTTTGAAGGAACATTGCCAGGAAAGCTAGAGGGATATTAGGCCAGAAAGAAAGAGTCTGGGACATCCAATTTACTCACTGTTGATTTTCTATCTAAACGAAAAAATAGAGTAGCCAGTGCTGGGGAGAAGTGTGAAGGCAGAGGATGTTGTCTTGCATCTTCCCCACTGCAGCTGCCAACCTGCAGGAGGGATGTGCATCTCAGACACCTCTTCAGGGACCTTTCTTTTCCCCAGGAGCCTGAAAATAGCAATTGACTGGCTGTAGTTTAGCACAGGAGAAAAAATAGCACCTCAAAAGCATAGCCTGAGACCAAGGATTCTCACTGGGTCTGAAATTCAGGTAGCCACACACAAAATCTGAACTGCATTGAAACCTACTTGGAGTTAATTCCCCAGGAGGCTTCTCCTTGGGCTTTCTTTTCATCAGTGCTGAGCTGAGGTCGAGGCTCAGCCAACCTTAGGATAGTCTCACAGTTATTCCCTCCCTGAAAACTCTGTGTGTGAGGCATGATATGGTATTTACACTCAGCTATTGACTCATACACTGACAATTTTAGTTGTATTTTAGGGCAGAAGAAATGTCTTTAAGCTTCTGCCCCTCAAGTTGGTTTTTTTCTTCTCATGTGCTCTGCAGCCCTCTGTTGCTTGCACAGAAAGAGCGGGGAAACATGTTTTCCCATTCCACATGTATTTGCAGTGTATGGCTTTTGTGTAGCTAGCAGCAGCAGCCAGATAATTACCTCCTCTACTGCACAGGGGGGAAAGACTTCATCGACTTGGGCATCACACCCAAGTGAAACTGCAGCCACCTGGTGTCCATGCCACTGTTGGTTGAAGAAAAGGAATTCACTGAGGTGTAGATGGACACATCGCTAAGCCTAGGGCGCTTACAGAAAGCTCTCAGGTTGTGAGCAAATTTTGGATGGAGTGAGTATTTCAGTCCAGAATATATAGCGTGATTAGTAATTGTATGTGGCAATAATTTAATACAGAAACTGCAGTCTTCTGACTCTTGTGATCTCCAGACAGGCTCAGTCTTTTCTGCCTGATGTTGCTGTATGAAAAACAAACCCTCACTGATGATTTACAGTGACTGCTTGATTCATTAATTTCTTTTCTGTTATGTCTTGCCTACATTATTACTTTCTTAATATAATTTTAATAAAACTGTCATTGTGGTTCCTCTGTTATAACATTTTGTTAGAAGGCTTTTTCCCACTGTTATATGGATTTTTTTAATGAGAAACCTGCACTAGCTTTGCAACAATATGTTTAGAAATGCAGTTTTACACATAGGCATTTGGGGACAGAATATACAAGCAAGTTTTAAGCATCTAACTGGAGTGCTCAGAAATACCTCTCACTTTCCATTTGCACATTCAAACCTTCTACATTTTGAGTTTTGCCCAAAACCTGCAACATGCAAGCCTTCTTTTGAGAACCACAAATGTATTTTATGGTGAATACACAGGGAGATGTTCTATATGGTTTAAGTGAGAAAGATTCAAAACCTGTGTAGCTGTAGCTTCTGTGACAGGGTGGAATTGCTTCTATTCCTAAGAGCTATGATTTTCATCTGAAGATTTTTACTATTCCTTGATGGTGTGGGAAACAAAGATTTTCTTCTTTTGTGCCATTTTACCCATTAGATCCTAACCAGCAGCAGTGTTCTGGGTAGGATATAAACTGTTGCATTTGGACTTCCTTTGCACTAAAACAGATGTTTCTTCTTGGGAGGTTTTAATTTGTAAGGACAGTGTTCTGAACCTATTATTAGGATCTAGATCCAGTTGTCAGAGGATTATGTGAGGTCTCATTTTGAAAACCATCTTGTAGAAGTTAAGTGTCACGTTTCTGGAGTGTGAGTGCACACATACGTGTATATAGACACACACATGCAGTTGCATAATTATTTGTGCATAAACCATCTTGTTCCTCCTAGTTAGCTCTTAATTGTACAAAAGTGACCTGAGTAAGGCAGAAATGAACTGCTCCCTTGCATTAATATCCATAGGAAAAAAGAGGAAAATTAGAGGAAGTTTTTGTGTGATACTTTCATTCATTAAGAAGGTGTGTTGAGGATATCTAGGAGGAATATACTCCAGCTCTTGAGTTGCGAATTAGATTCTTGTCATGATTCTTTGCCTAAGGACAGAAAGGATCGTGTAAAAGTGTAGTTTGAATCCTTAAGTCACCAGAATAGAATTTGAATGCATTGAGTAAGCACTTCTTGTTAAAAGATGTCAGTAAAAAGGTGATCTTGTTTAAGATGAGTGGCACAGTTAACATACTGTGCATGTTTTTCCAAACCAACTCAAAGAGACCAAAGCCACATAGATGGAAAATAACCACAACAATCTGTAACGATTCTGGGAAGAGGTTTTGGGAATAACAAGCATGCCTAAATCTAAAGCCAGAAATGGTTGTTGATCTCCTCCATCATGTATAGTAAGAGTCTAAGGTTTGGTAGTTGCAAGACTATCCCTGAATCCTTTTATGGGAGCTGGCTTCTAGAGGATTGTCCCCTAAAATTTTCCTCTGTGGGAATAAATAAATTTTTAGCTATACTCATAATAAATGCCATACAACATGATGTACAGCCCAGAGAGCATGCATGTCTTTTTTAGCACTAGATTTACTCTCTTCTGTATCTTCTGATGTTGTAGATGTACAATAGCCAGTGATTGAATACAGATTCCTTAGTGCTGTTAGTCTTGCTAAGTGTAATTATGAGATATGGAAAAATAGTGCAATATAGTGAGATCCAGGCCCCAACTTCCTCTGAAGATGCTAATTAAAGGGATGTCAGAATTATAAAAGCATACAAAATCAGTCCAGGAAAATAACACTGCCAGTAGCTGTTCCTGTGTTAGAATTCTAGACAGTCCCTGGAGATCATAGAGAAAAAAAGTTCTGCTATGATTGCGAAAAGAACAGTAACTGAACAAAACCAAGTGAATGCCACTTTCTTTCTTCAGCTTATTTTGTACCCAAGTCAAAAATCTAAATTTCACCTTTATGTCTCTGTGTATAGAAGAGCATCTCACACAAATCTGTTTTGGCAGATACATAAAATTTATTCACAAGCTTTGTTCAACTTATAAAATTTAATTAGATCTTGTAGTATTTGTACTTGTTATAAATTCCATTATGCAGAACATTCACTGAACCGTGTACCTGTAGGATTTAATTATGTCAGCTATTATTAAACTGTGGAATGGGAAAGGCATGCATAAAGATTTCCTGCATGTTATCAAGGAGATCAGTTGTAACAAAGTTGCGAATTTTACCCCTGCAATATCTTTGCATTGTGTTGGCATGTAATGGAGTCAATAATTCCTGAAAATGTTCAAAATACTATTTCCTCAGACCTTACAATGCTATAGCTACAGAATTTTTGTGAATGAAGGAAACCTAAGAGAAGACATCTAATGCACTCATGCATCCTGCATGTGCTAAGAGGACTTGGTGTAACTATCCGAGTTGTAACCTGAATCCCTATCTAGACAGCAAATCATTCACTCCTTCGAAGAAGAAAAAAGATAAAATGAAGGTGAAAGAGAGAAGACAAACATCTAGGCTGGGGAATAGTGACCATGTCTATCAGATTCCCTGAAGTGGCTGCACTACACTTTGTCTTGGATGCCTCTGTGTGACTCTGACTTCATGGGTGCTCTCAGACACCATGGCTGGAAGCAGCTCTTTTAGTCAACTCTTCTAACCTGCCAGGAGAATGAACGAAAAGTTTCCTTCTAGCAGAGGTGGATAAGGTTTGCTGCCTTCCTGTCATACTTTTATAGATGCTGTGCATGGCTTTTTGTCAGCATCGACATATGTTTCTCCTTGCAGCTGCCTCCACGGGCTGGCAGTGCATTCAGGCTTAGTTCATGTGGCTGTTCCAAGCATTAAGATTAGGAGGGGAACTACCTGTGTATACAGAAACGTAAATGCAACTCCTCCAGCAGGTTCAAGAAGACACCCCCTGCTAACAGGCTAGAACACCTTGTCAGCACATGCTGGTGTGTTCAATAACATTCATTTGCTACTATCAGCATGAAAAAATAGATGCAGGAGATCTATTTAAAGAGGAAGGAAAACAAAGGGAAAACAGAAGGTATGTGTAAAGAATGTACCTGAATCCAGGAAAGTAACACCAGTGGAAAGAATGGTACAAAGGAAGGTGGTTACCTGTTGGAATTCAGCAAACTGCTAACAAGTAAAATACATGATAATTATCTGGGATGCAAAGCAAAACACTATAATGAAGAACAAATTACCGTAAATAATTTGCTTTTTCCCCTCTTTGCCAGAATAAGTAAACATGAACTAATATGCCACCTTGTTCCTGCCATATGTTTTCACAAGTGCATTTCTGTTTGGTATGGAAGAGAGCCTTCTCCGTAGTGTGATCGGATTTTTATACTACTGTATGTGACTTTAACCTAAGATCTGATTACTTCTTGGAAAAGGAAAATTAAGTTACTGAACTGTGTCCTTTGTGGAAACAGAGAGGACACTGTTCTTGGGTTCTCCAATTGCTCCTGTAAAGGGTTTTGCTAACTCTTTGAGGTCCACACCTTCTCTCTGCCATCTCTTGGAAATGTCCTGATCTTTGTTCATCCTTTTAAGCGGTGGAAGTGGTCTTTTGGCTCACATGAAAGGTTGGTCTATGTAGATCGAATGTTTCTGCTAGGCCTGTTTAGCTCATTGTAATAATAAACCACAAATGGAGTCCAAAAAAAAGCGCCTTGCATTTCAATTTGTTTTCTTTTATCATAACTTAAGAGATCAGAATGTAAGATGAAACACAAATCTGCTTTTGTTGGCCTGTGTCCTGGGTGTATTATGATAAGTGAATTATTGCAGGCTTTGTGGGAATACATTATGAGGTATATTATGGCCCTGAGAGTCTGTAGAGGTCTGGGGGAAGAAAGAGATGTAGCTATTTATTCTCTGAGTCGTGTCGGGACGCGCTGCTTGTGGTGTACAGTGTCTTCTGAGGGGAAGTGCAGGGATCTCAGTGACATATGAGCTCCTTCCTGGCCTCATGCTTCTGGCTTGAAATATTAGATTGCTGGAAAAGAAAGCTGTTGGACAAGTCCTGGTGTCACCGGCATCTGCTGCTCTGCAGTGGGTGACAGTCGCCTCCCAAACCAATGTCTGCTGAATGCACACATCCCAGCCACTGGGCTGATGGGGGCCTGGGAGAAGGAACCTGCATCACAAGTCCCAGCTCAGGTGTGCAGGGAAGCCCGTGGGTTTGGGTGCAAGGATAGCAGGAGCCCACGCCAGGGAGAGGTACAGCTACCCTGCCACTGTAACACTGCTTATTTCATTGTGATTTTAGGTGGGATGGCAGCCCTGTTACCCAAGCTGCTTGTTATTTCTCACGGTAAAATTCTGGCTTTTGTGTACCACAACATGTAGGAGATTTTTCCGCGCCTTGGGCAGGTTTTTGTTTCTGAAAACATCAGTCAAAGCAGTTCTGCTGTTTATGAGAACAAAGGCTAAGGGTAAACCATGCACTGGTTTCCAAAGCTAAAAAAGGTTAAGTAACCTTTTCCTTAGGAAGTTCAAGTGCCTTGGAGCTTTGCAGTAGAGGCTCTTGGTTTGGCTCTAGGGCTGCCTTTCTGCCAGGAACGCGTTTTTCAATCCTTTAGGGAAAGCCCAATCATGCTTTGCCAAGTCATAAACAGTTGACAAATTGCAATTTATTCATACTCACAAGAATTTAGCAATGAAAATCTTCATGGTGTGTTGGAACGTCTACAGCTTCCTGTGCTGGACAGACCTGGCATTGCACGCTTCGGGCTCAGGCTTCAGGGATGCTGCCAGGAGGATTTTGTGATGCCCATTTCTCACTGCTTGGTTTGTACCTGGTCAAGAGGGGTTGCACACCTCTCTTTCTTGTGAGTCCTCTGTCCTTTGCACCTAGGCAGGCTGGAAGAAGAACAATGATATAGACAGAGAGACTGAAATCAGCTGGGGAGGCTGACTTGCCAGGATGAGAAAGGGATTAGCTGGACATGGTGATTAGCATGAAATGCTGGAGGAGGGAGGATACTGAGGAGGTACTGGACCTTGAAGTCAGGTGCAAGGGTGTGTGTCTGTGGGAGATGTCTGTTTGTACTGCCATGCAGACACATTTTTTTTCAGGAGACCAAATTGGGCTGATTTATATTCCTTGTTTCTGGAAGTTCATGTTCCTGTTTGATGTCAGCTTGAAAAGCAATATCTAGATGATACTTTTTTTGTTATTTATTACTTTTACTCTCCTATTACTGGTAGTCCACAAGTATTCCTGAAGGTACAGTAACCAAGTTTTTTTATTACTGTTTCTATCATTGACACACGTGTGACTTATATGACAGACATAATATCCTCTTTCCTGTTTCGGCCCCTTTTGGAAGTGTGAGATGGCATTCATGCATTACTTACTTGGCATATAATTAACCACTGATAATAATCATATTCACTGCTGCAAAAGCATCACCAAAGAACAAGGTTAATAAGTAGAATGTATGAGATCTGTATGTGTATTGTTTACACAGGCACACATTGCAAGAGGGAGAATGGACAAGACACTGCACATGCTTTGCAAAGACTTTTGTGAATTTATAGCAACATGGATTCTCCTCCCGCCCCCACGTTTACTCAGGACACTGCACACTGCTGTGTTTATTTTGTGTAGGTGCTGAAATCTCAAACTCATTGCTCAGTGTTGTGTTTCACAGGGCTGTTCTAGCAATCCCTAGATCCTGGTCTTTGGAAAGACACCTCCAATCTTTTCTGTTCCGTTTTGCCATCCTGCACATCTTATAGCTCTTAATGTCTGTTTGTCAGCCTTCTCTTGGCTACTAGAAACCCACACTCCCAGCTCTGGGCAATGCTCTGCTGGTTTGGCAAGGCTTCCCTCGGGGCTGATGGGGGCCCTGTGGGAGAAGCATTGGCTGGCTGCTGGGGAGCAGGAGTAGATCCAGGCGGGAAGTGCTGACATCAGCGGCACCGAGGGAAGCTGTCTGTGGGCAAACTGAACTGGCACGTTGCTTACGAGTCTGTGGGGCCATGTTCAGTCAAAACAGAGCCTCTGCCAAACTGCTAATTGTAGCTCTATTTTCTTGCCTCCTGCCTTCACAGGTTAGGAATGAAAATTAATCCCTTTGCAGAGTGCCCTGCTTTCCTGCAGCTCTGGGGGGAGTCTAATCCGCTACCACTTCCTGTGGTGCATGGCTAGCTGTCTGACAGTTTTCAGCATCACTTTTAAAGACATTTTTCTTTTTTTCACATGCTTCCCTTACCTTGGCCTGACATATGTTTTTGCTTTAAGAACAAAATGGTTTCTATAGGCAGCTGGTGAGGTCCCTGAAGGCGTGTTCCTCCAAAACACAAAACCCTAGAAGACATCAATTCCCAATAGAAAGGTTACTTACATACAGCTGCAGAGCACTGCTTAAAAGTTTTTGGAAAATAATATTGTAGTCAGCTGACATCATTTAGTCACTTTGATTAGTTTCTTGTGCCTGATTACCAAATGATCTGAATAAAGACAAGTGCGGTTCCTTCGAAGATCACATCTATATGCAGTTAAGTAACAACCAGAAAATAAATCATCACTTGTTTCAGAGCTATAACCAGGGAAAATGGCCCCAGGATATAACCAGATTAGCTGGGCAGTATTTAAAACAAATGTAATTGCAAAATACATGTATTGCAGCCAAAAGTATTGTTTGAAATGAAGATTCTTCTATGCTTTACAGTCTTAAGTAACACAGGGAAAACGTTCTTTCTGAAAAGGAAATAAGGGAATTAAAGAGACAGAGGCCAGCTTAGGAAACAAAACCACATCCATTCACCTACGAGTTTTCTCTTTTTTGAGTGTATGTATAAGAATGGGCAGGTTGTAAAATCAGAAGAAAAAAAGTGTTTCTTCCTGAGAACAGGCACCAGATTTGGGTAGACTGATCCAATTTCTCGGTCTATAGAAAGAAACTTGCTCTTTTCTATAGGAGCACTGTGGCTTCCTCTTGCACCCTACCTGGCTGTAGAGTCCATTAGTCCCACAGCACATGCTGTGCTTTGCCAGATACGGTGCCGAGCTCCAGCAGTAGAGGGTGGAGGGGCAACACCAGCCCTGCTCTGGTACTTGGCATGGGGCATCTTGGGAGCATGCTGTGGGCCTCTGTCTGTAAGGGAATATCTGACCCAGCTATTTTAAAAACCTCTGGTTTTGGTTCTTCCCCTGAAATAAATAGAGCCGTTCATGACAATCTATTCACATGCTGTGTCTTTCCAGTCCCAGTTGTATTTTTAAGTGACTGCTTGGACCAGCCAGCACTGTTTCTTTTCAAGTGCAGGACTTTTGGTTTTCCTGTTCATTTTCTTATGGTTTTTAATGTTTGCACTCACAGTATAGAGCTGAGTCCCTAACTAGAGTCATAAAAAAAAGGAAAGAAGAAAATGTTCCCTGGATTTCAGTCCTCTCTGAGAGAGCACCCCAAAGGACATGAGGTCACTCTAGGGAGGTGAAATCTTCCTGCCTGCAGGTTGGATGTAACTTGTAATAACCTAAATTTCCACAACAAATTACAGCCACAGTGCTTATAAGAAGGCTTCATGACAGCATGATTTGCTCCTTTCTTTTCTCCTGCACTCTCTGGTGCTGGAGAATGAGGGAGGTACGTGGCTGTGCTTTCATGGTGGGTCACAGTCAGTACTGCAGCAACTGCTTTGGGCCATCAGGAAATGTAGGACAGCCTTGCACGGCTTCCTCACTTCTTCTTTTCTTCTTTTCTGTGCTACCCTGAATGGAATCAGAAGTCATCCGTAAGTTAGTGTGTTTGAATTTCTGTCCTACTCTCTCCAGGGTGTTCTCGGCTTGACAAGCAACAGCAAAGCTCTGCCTACTTTTTTTTAATCATGGGCTTTTCCATCTACTGTTTTTCCTTCAGGTTGCTGCTGGTGGGAAGACTGAGAGCAGCCCTAGCTCAGATCAGAGCTGCACTGAGAGGATATTTTCAGACTGTGACAGAAACTATAACCTAGAGGTCTACTACTCAACCATGAGAGCTCATAAATGCTGGTTCATACCATTGGGATAATACCTTATACTTGAAGTCAGAGGCTTTGCTCAAGAGGCTGTGCCCATTGATAAAAACAAGTGGTTAGGAGTGTCTATAAAGGTGTCACTACAATTTTTTTTTTTTTATTATGCTATGGCTGATTTTGATTTAAAAAGAAGTTATGAGAAAGCAGGGTAGTATTTTTCTTAGCCTTCCACTACTGAGCTTCATTTTCTTTAAAGCATTCCTTTGAAATGAACAGAATGTGGTTTTGTTTTATCTGAAGATAATTTAGGAGTATTAGTAAAGATTTGCTTGGTATTTTGATATTAGCAATTTGGTATTAAATTGCATGAGGTAATTTTACTTTTAATGCCAAAGGTTCATGTATTTATCTTTATCATGTCTACAAGCTGGATAGTAATTTTTGCTATGGGCACAGGCAACATGTCAACAGCCCGATGATCCATTTCAGAAAAACAGATTTTCTGCACTTATTTTAACAAGAATATGGATCTGCTCAGCTCCTTCTATTAAACAGAAGCCAAAGCTGTGGAGGAAATAGCTAGCAGTTTAGTATTTTAAAATAATAGATTATGCTAATCCAATGTCAGTTTATCTTAAAATAGGAACAAATCACAACATATCTTTTTGACAAAACGGCAGATCCCGATCAATTCTAGAGTAATGTTTCTCCTCAGTGGTACCAAACCTGGGTTCCTTAAGTCTCTTGTTGAAAACACTAAGATATATAAAGAAAAATAACAGGTAAAATGCACCACAGTTTCTCAAAATGAAAATCTCCAAAGAATGGCTCAAAGGCATTTCAAACCTCTGTAAGGAAAAGCCACCAGCCACTCTGGACTGATTACTTGTGTTTTAAACTTATAAATGGGATGGCAAGGTGATAAAATCTGCAGGGTGATTTTTAGACAGGAAGCTGAAATTCTTGCATCTGAAGTGCTAAAATGTGACAACCATTGCATGTATTTTTAAAACAGGTGTGAAAAATCACAGCTATCTGCTTTCAATAAAGAAAGAGCAGGAAATCCACAATAAAGCAATAAACCCATAAATATGCACATGCAGCAGGTGCTGATATGTACAACAATATTTGAATGCAATAAAATGTCTGACTATTGTCCAAAAAGCACTGCAGCCAAGATACAGCATTTGGCTGTATTCTGCCCTTGACTGGAATTAGTTCAGATATCCAAAGCTAGTATGTGTTAGATAAAGAGAGGAAATTTCTTTAGGAAAGACAATGGGAAGTGTGTTCTGGTTCAAGTCACTTGCTTTACTCTGTTGAGAGGTCTCTATTGTTTTGGGAGTTTTTAGCTCTTTTTTTTCCTAATGGATGATTCATCTGAAATGTGAATTTTTCACCCTTTCATTCCCAAAATTTTTGTGACTATGACTAGCTCCCGAAAATGCTAATGTGATAAGGACTGTATGCATCTCAGCCACCAAACACAGCAATGGGAGCAAACAGGCTTTGGTTTCCTTGTCTGTGTGAGCTCTTTCTGCCCTTCTTCTCTTTAGAGTTTGTCTGCTTTCCTGGCTTCAGCAGCAATTGAGAACAGAGCTTGGCACATCTTCTGGCCTCCTTTTTTGGGACAGAGAATGAGTGGTGGGGGAACACAGAGAAGATCCACCCAGTGAGTATCCAGGTCAGTGACCATCCAGCTACTGAGAGCGGGACTTGGATCTGAACCCTCCTTGTATCTGTCTCTGAATTTGTATCACTGTGTAGCTGAAGGGAATATATTAGATAGGGACACTGAGTAACACCCACAGGAAACGTATTAGATATTGTCACTGAGTAACACCAAAGGAAGACTGGAAAAGTAGTCTCTTGCTAGCCAGGCTGATTAATCACCACATAAACACTGTTAAAAGTGTGACCGAAATCTTCAAATTGTCCTTGGTACTTTTTCTTCATGGCACTGCTCATGGTAAAACATATTCTTTGCCCACACCTGAATTTTTTGGTCTGCCTGTGCAAATCTGTGAAAATGCTTTTGGTTTGAGAAATAATGCCAGTGTCAACCAGATGTTCTCTAGCAGATGTCTGATCTAGACTGCCCAGTTTCTCAGATTTATCAGCTGGTGCAATGTTCAGGTGAATATCAGTCCAGGATCAGATCAAAGGTTGGTGCAATGTGCAGCTCTGCACATGGGGTGGGAGCAGTTGCAAAGCTTTTGTTTGTAGATTTCTATGGATTTACTGTACATTTACCTTTAGAAAACCTCAGTTATATTTAAGGGGTGGAATCATCTAGATCCCCTTGACATAGCTATGTGTCCAATCCCTTTCTGTATAACTTTCTATTCTGCATTCCTAGGCTTGCCTTCTGGGCTATAGCATGGGGGGATACCATCACCTCAAGTGTAACCAGACACCATATAACAATGAGACTTTTATAGCCTCTTGGTCTTGGGTGAAGCAACAACCTACTCATGATCACCTGTGTAATTCCAGACGGAGGCAGTGCCAAAATATTCACGCCAGTACTTCACTATTTGTCCCACCTGCACATGAGATTCCTCCACCCCATTTGTCTTCCTGTACCTGCATCCTTCATTTCCCTTGACCCTGGATAAAGCAGGCTTTCAGAACCCTTTACGCTGAATTGTTTCAGTGGCATGTGGATAAAGCAGTTTATACAGATGCAGCTATAATAGCTCTTACGCCTTCTCACAGTTTTTGGTGGGACGCCATGCTCGTCTGAGCACTAGTACTGTGATAAAACAGCATCTACACTGGAAATTTTTGCCAGCATAATTATGCAAGGCAAAAGGACCTCTCTGGTGCATGCTATAAATAAGACACATATTATAAACAGATTGAGATCCACCACAGACTTCTCCCCTCCCATGGATTTATTCATTTTTTCTCCATTACAATTGCCAAACCACTGACTATAAAACTTCCTTCAGGCCCTGCTTTATTTTCATGGTGGGCCTCACAGCCTTATCAACGTGTGATATGCACAATGGAAGTCACTACTGCTTTTTTGCCATTCCCTACTCTTCTGCTACTGAAATCCAACAGTGTTCCCCTCTGTATAGGATCAGATCTGTGGTTTTTTTCCAATCAGTGAAAAGCAAGGATTTTTAGCAAGAAAAATCTGTGTGAGAAGAGAAGGGATGTGGCACCTTATTAAGAAAAGAGCTTGAGCTGAGGATGAAAGTCTCAAATTTCCATTATTCCTTAAATGCATCCCAAACTGTTGGCACTAGCTTTGTTGGCAGTGAAACATCACTCATTATTTTGGACTCCTCTGCAAAGGCTGCAACAAATTTGTTTTCTTTTTCCTTTAAAATGTTAACGTAACTGGTGCTTTATTTTACAAGAGTTAGAGTGGCATTGCTCTTTCGGAGCAACAAGCTGGGAAGTGCAATGGTGTGAAGCAACAGTCAATGCCTCTGCTGGGGGGGGGGGTTTGGATAGGGGGTGTGATGCACATCTGGTCTGCAGCTCCTCTCTGGGAATGGTTCTAGTCACACTTTTTACACTTGGCCTGTGTTGACTTTGAAGCTCATTTGACATGCACATTTGAAAGGCAACACTGATGAAAAGGGCAGAACACACTTTAAATTTTAAAAAATGCCCAAAAAACAGAAGGGAGTTTTTTTGCCTATTTTTTTTCAATACATTGTGAAAGAACACGTATGTTGGCTGATCAGTTTGAAATACAAGCATTAGGAAAGCTGATGCAGTATAAATCAGTGAAGGTAATAGAGGAAGATCATACTCATGGCTTTCCAAAATCAGCAAGAACGGGTGATACATTGTCAGAAAACAGGTCTATGATGTTCACAGCTCATTTTCCATATTTTCTTCCTTTGTCTTCTATCATTTCTGGCGTTCTAGTTTTGACACCTCTTTAATTTCTTCCTACAAACATCTGCTGCCTTCTATGCTGTTTTTGTAGCAAGTTTCCTACATGTATAGTTCTCATAAAATGAAAGTTTACTCTTTGGCATAGAGGAGCAGGCTTCCCTCGGTTACAAACTGGAATGTCCTCACTTCAATTGATACTGAGAAAATGTTTAAAGTTCCTGGTCTGTAATGTTAGAGACTGGCAAACCTATGTTCATCTAAATGACACCAGTGAGGGTGCAAGACTCTAACTTTACATATAAGCTTTATTTGATTCTCTCTGGCTTTTTTTTTTTTTTAATTATTATATTTTGGTTTGGTTTGGGTTTTTTGTTTTGTTTTGTTTTTTGCCTGGGGAAGAGTGATTTTTTAAAAAAGAAGTAGATTGGATGAGTAAGTTTGGGGAAAATTAATTACACAAAGTGCTGCTCTGTTCCTCTCTCAAAAAGGAGGGAAACCTATTCCTTTCTCTCAGAGAAGAGGGACACAGACAAATTTCTAGGTGTTACAGTATGTGTGGTTATTAAGAAGCTGAATTTGAAAGCAAGTACTGGGTTTTCACTTTCAGCTTCACTGTCAGCCTTTATTCACTGCAGCAAGTCCTAAGTCCTATTCACCAAATAATCTTTCTGGCCTTGCTGACTGCTCACTCTGGGCAGAGTCTATTTGCTATAGAGCCAGTGAATTACTAGCATTTGTTTTACAAAATATATAAGAAGTGCTGAGTTCACACATGGTATTATTTTAGAGGACAGCACCTTTTCGTGTGGTTAATTTTGCCCATACATGTGGTGGGGCATTGCAGCAAAGACTGCATAGGGGAACTCTGAGGATGGTTTCTGGCTTCTGACACTTTGAAGCTTCTTGGTCTCTCCCGAGAAATAATTCACTGTGATGGCCTATCTTAGGTAAAAAGGAGGAAAGAATCTGATGTACAAGTGGAACTTTTTTTACTCCCTATACTGTTCTTAGTATTTCCAGTGGTCTTGTTGGCATATTTCCCCATGAACACTTGAGCTAAATACTGAGAGGATGAAAACAAGCTCTGAGTTTTGCCTGCTGGTTAAATTTTTGTCAAAATTCCTCTCTCCATCCCATTTGCCTTGTTCAGCTTCCAAGGTCACGTCCGGTTCTTTCTCCTCTCCTACACATGGGAGCTATTGTTGCAGCTTGTTTATTCTTTCTCTGGGGTGTGTGGGTGGGTGAGTGTGTGTGTGTTTATGTGGCTTATTTCCTTTCAAGCCCACCTTCACTCTTTAAAAGATAGATATTTGGTCTCCTCCCTTTTATCAGCAGCCATCCTTCCAAAGCTTCATTCTTCCCATCCTAGTACAGGAATGATGAATCAGGCTTTGTAGATAGATAGCCATTTGAATCCCACTTCACATGCCTCTGTTTGACCTTTGGCTTTGAATGTCGTGTGGTGGCCATCAATGCCCTTTGCGTGGTGTGGCACCCTCCTGGCCAGCCCTTGCTCCTTTGTGATTCTGCTTCTGTAAAGTTCAGTTCTGTCTCCTTCTCATGTTGTCCATTTGTATTGGATTTGCGTCTTGATAGCAGCGGGGTACAGGGGTAGCTTCTCTGGGAAACTGCCAGAGACTTTTCCCTTGTCCAACAGAGGCAATGCCTGAGGGCTCCAAGACAGACTTTCTAAGGCCAAGGCTGAGCCCATTAGTGAGGGTGGTAGCACCTCTGGGATAATGTATTTAAAAAGGGGGAAAATGTTGTGCAGAAGGAATTGCAACATGGGAAGCAACTCTGCGGACACCAAGGTCAGTGCAGAAGGAGGGGCAGGAGGTGCTCCAGGTGCTAGAGCTCAGATTCCCCTGCAGACCATGGTGCAGACCATGGGGAGGAGCTGTGTCCCTAAAACCCACAGAGGTCCATGGTAGAGTAGAGATCCATCTGAAGACCCTGGAGGACCCCTACACCAGAGCAGGTGGATGCCCTGTGTAGACTGTGACTCTGTGGGAAGCCTGAGCTGGATCACCTTTGCTGGCAGGACTTGTGACACCATGGAGGGCCCACATTGGTGCAGTCTGCTCCTGGAAGACTGCAGTCCATGGGAGGGCCCACGCTGGAGCAGTTCATGAAGAACGGTAGCCTGTGGGACGGACCTACCATATCATCAAGATCAGTCTTGTTCTCCCATGGACTTTGGGACACCTCTTCTCCTACCTCCATTTTCGGCTCTCTTCCTCTTCACCCAGAACTGCCTTTGCTCTTACCTACATGTGACCCTTTTCTCTGCCCAAACTGAGAATCATCCCGTCTTCCACACAGTCCCAGGTCTTCACAAAGTGGCTCCTGTCCTAGGAAGCCCATCCCTCTTTTGCTGCATATTTTTCTCAACATACACTTCTTCCTGGCAGGTGCAGTATCATTAATTACCATAAATACGTAGTTTGGGCATATGCTGAACCTGAGTCTGATTTTTAGTGGATTTGAATTTCGTCATCGATCGTGATTTCAGTGGGATTATGCTAAGTCTGTAGCAGGAATACACATCAGCACACTCCTATGGATCAAGACTTGAGGAACACTGCAACGTGTTGAAAATACTTCAGTCTGACTGAACAGAGACATCAGAAATCCCATAACGGTGAGAAATTTAGTGAGCTGGTTTATCTGCTGATTTATAAGAATGATTCTCTAGCATTTTATAAAGTGTAAACCCTAAATGAAGATGTTAGAGGTTAGACTGGTTGTAACAATTTCTTGTTTTCAGATGCTCCAGGTTATGTTGGAGGGTCATCCTTACAGTATTCATTTTTCTCTCTGTCAGAGGTCAGAGAGGAATTTCATTTTATGATTGGCTTCCACCTCCAAAGAGCTACCAAAAACATCATTCTTGTACTGGCTAACAAGGTCAAATCTATCGGTATAAGGTAAGGTGGAAGGGTCATCTCATGGAAACAGACAGACAAGCAAACAGAACAGGATTCCTTAGGAAACTAGGCTGAAAAAGTAAGAATGACCTGGAACGACAATAAAGTGATCTATCACCAGCACTTCCATTTGTGTACAATTATTTTGTGTGCTGCCTTCTTAGTATAAACTTCTTGGAACAGAAATGTCCATAGTTCCACAGAGCACAGCAGGATCTTTGCATTCATTAAAAAAATGAAAATACAGCAAAGTTAAATATTGGTCATTTTCAAGTATGAGGATTTCCAGTTAAATGAGAGACACCAAATATTTTAAGGTCAAAGCCATTATAAAATCTCTTTTTTCTTTAAGATTTGAAACTTCTTAAAACAATCATTGATAGTTCAGAATTAGATTTGTGTTGGATGTCAGTTTCTAATTCTGTAATCCAGATCTTGGAGCAACTCACTATGATTAGTCACCGATGTTATTTTGAAAGCTCTTTTGTTGACTTTCTTCTCTGTCAGTGTTATCAAGTCTTTACATCTCATAAATGCTGGGCTTGAGATCTTCAAATCAAAAATATTTTAAATGCCTAGTATAGTAGCAAGAAATGCACAGCCATTCACCAGGTATGATGAATATTGAATATTCAGAATGTCTAACTTTCAGTATTTAATAGCCTAAAAATATCTGCTTTGTTGAAATGATTGATGGCCCTAGTCTGAGAAAGTGTATCATGTCTCACACCCACTGAGTCCAAAATCTAACAGCCAGCTACCTCCCAGCTGGACAAGGCCTTGAACAATAGTGGAATAAATGGGAAAAGCCCAGCTTTTCTGGAGGATTTTTTTAAAGGTATTTTTCCTCGTGCAGAATTAAGAAGCCGGTTGTGGGGTCAGGATGTACTTGACAGGATTGCATCCTGCAGGCCAGTTGGATTTCTCATTGGAAAGGAGAACTCCTTGTTAGAACTTGGTTCTGTATGGGTTTCAAATGCACAATGTAGCTGGTGGCAGAGGTTCCTTCTGTAAAATATTTATTTCTAAGGAACATTGGGAAAGAGGGGAAACAGTTTTCTAATGACTGTGTTAAGTCAAAGAAGAGCATGGGTCCTGATGGAATGAAATCACAACTTAGGCATCAAAACTAATGGTCATTTTAGGAATTTACTGAAAAGAAAAGCCTTAAAAATTTATGTCATAATGGTCATAATATATACTAACATTTCAGATGCTATTTTATATGATGGACAGACACCTATTCAAATTTTGCTTGCTTTGCAAACAGTTTATACCACTGGGATATAAACTAAGAGAAGCACAGGAGAAAACTGCCTTGCACCATAATTCATGTCTTAAAATTTTATTGGGGGGACTTTGCTTTTGACAGAAAGGAACAGAATTGTTTACTTTCACTTAAGAGGCGTTCTTTACATAAATTACAAAGATGGAGAATTGCAGTATATTTCTGCTTCCAAATTCTCATACAATCAGGGAGTAGCTCAACTTTTTTCAGGCTTGCACCAAGGTAAATGAGAATAGCATAATATCACTCTTCTGGTTGGTCATTATTAGACATACAGTCATCTTTTTTATTGATTTGTAATACATCCTTTTATGCAGCACTACTACTGGCCTGAATCTAAGGGTTTGGATTCTTATTTCAGGTTTAAAGTATTGTTGTGTTAATCTAAGTTTACTACATTTATTTGCCTGGGCTTCAAGCCTAAGGTTACTGCAACTCTTTTATGATCATGTAATTTTGAGAAAATCCATTGATAAAACAATAGCTATTGATTAGACAATTGCAAATGAAAATGGTGAAATGAAAAGTCATAATTTCAACCTGAATCCTGTATCATTTGCACATGCAAATGGTCCCTTTTTTTTTTCATGCATTATCTTATCAAAATTACAGACGAAAATATATAAAACTTAAATAATAAAACTGCGAACCTTTTACAATGGAAGTCTATTTGGCATTATTACAATGCATCAAATTGCCTAAGTAAAACTACCAATAAAAAAATCTGTGCCACTATAAACTACCGCTATGGACAGATGCAAGTCTCTTGTTCATAACAATCCGTGGGAAATGGTATATAGGAGGTCAGACAGGTACACAAATGAGACTGTCTCTGAATTAGGTGATTAGTACTTATACCAATAACTTTGCCTGCCCCAAAAAATCTTCCTGTGAGATCCTGTCTTTGAATTCTGATCTGCAGGCACGAAATGGGTGCTTCCTCTCCAAATAAATCCTTTTATATTCAAACAAACCAGAGCCTGAATGAGGAGATACAATCAGGGCTCTTTCAACAATAAAACCATTAGCCCTGCCATATTTCTGCTGGCTCAACAAACAGCTGAGTGGGATTTATTTGCTGGCAGATGGAGGTGACTAATGATATAAGCAGAATTTTTTGCATGGGCAAGTTCCAAGTGTTTAGCTATATGGTGCCTAGCAGGAAAGGCAAGAAGCATCAGATCCACATGTTAAAAAAGTACCATTCTTTCTAATTTAGTGCTTTGCTCAGTGGTTTGTTATTTTTCTTTAAATTTTGTTTTATTATTTTTTTGATATTGATTTTTTGGGGGGGGTTGGGTTTCTTTGTTTGGTTTTTGTTTTGTTGTTTTGGGAGTTTTTTTGTTTGTTTGTTTTGGGTTTGCTTTTTTCTTTTTTTTAAAATTTGCTTTTGGGTTTTTTGTTTGTTTGTTTGGTTTTTTTTTGGCGGGGGGGGTAGGTTGACTGGAACCTAGACACATCCCTTTAGGCAAACTGTCTGCTTAATACAAATTCAGGGTCATGTATCCATCCCCAGTAAAGCTGCATGCAGTTAATTCTGTTTGAGAACAAAAGGGAGAGTGTTCTGATGAAATAGCTCTTACTTGGTTTGGCTAAAAGATCCAGAATACATTACAGAGACCACCAACTTTTATTGACTGTACTAATCCTGCTCAATTCAACTCCTCACATAAGAGTGGCATCACAAAATTTGTGAATGTGTCAATTAAAACAGAACACAGTGAGATTTCCTGTGGTGATCAGACATGTCCACACTGAACTTGAAACTTCTAAAATGAGCCAATCTCCATGAATTGTGCTGTTTGAACCCACTTTGAAGTCCCCACAGCCTTCTTTTCTGGTATTTGATTCTGAGGCTTGAGCTGACTCTGCTTTATAATTATTTTTGGAGACTCTGGAAGCTTTTAGTCTTTTATCCAGAACCTTTATTCTTTTTGTCGGCAGATGCCAAGCGCTTTCCTCAGGGATGTCCTATTTTCTCACATGATCAAACCAACCTTTGAATGTTTCCCGGGAGAAACTCATTCTCCTGAGATACTGCCCAGATCCTCTGGATGCGTGTCTCGCTGTTCTTCAAAGGTGCAGTTGACTTGTGACTCTTATAAGACCACGTCACTGAAATCATTCCCAAGGCATGCAGGGTTCCTCCGTGCTGGGGAGGCCACCCCATCCCTGTCTGTGGGAATCTGCAGCATTGGGACAGTGGGAATGAGAGCACCTGGAATCCAGCCCCGTGGTGGGGTTGTGGCTCATCATTTTCTGGTAGTGAGCAGCCACTCTGCTCTGTACACTGACCAGCGTAATAACCCATAAACATTTATGGATTTTGGAAACAGAAAAATTGTTTTAAATCTGAGGTGTAATTGTGTACCTTGGACTTGCTTACCATGGTGATTATAAGAACTGCAAATAATTTCATTAGAACTGAGATTAATGGTGCACATGTACTTTATTTCTGCTCTTACTTCTTGAATGTGAGCATAATGTCTATTGCTGATGCTTCACAGTTCAAACCATTGTTCTGACCTTCTTTAGTTTCCTCATTTTTGAGCTCTCCATTCATGTGGTTTAAGATAACTGTAATCAGTTTGATTAACATGTTGAAAGCACTTATATTGCAGTGAGTTTTGCTTTGTGTCTCAAGTCCTGTGTGTCCTGAACTCACTACTGTGCTTTGCTGATATAACAGATGCTCTGTGGGATGATCCCTGTATTTTCAGCACCTATGTGTGCAGCTGAAACTGTGCTTTGATATTCTTGAATATTGTGCTTTCAATGTTTTCTTGATTAAGAGATTAGGGAACATAAATCTACAGGCATATTTGTATTTTTGTCACTTCCTTATGATGGAAATAAATCCTCCTTGAACAGACTGACAATAGATTTTAAAAATATCCCTCTGTTCTTCCTCCTCACACCATTTATCAGGGTGCCTGTCATCATAAAGTCTGTCATCATTAGACATTTTATCCTATCAATGTTAATTTATGATTTGGATTTTCTTTGAAGGATAATTTGGCAGATTATTTTTAACCATTTCTTGTTCATTTTGAACTGGGATTCATCTCAGTCTAATTTTTTGTGCCCAAATCCCACTTAAGTTTACCCAAATACTTTCCCTTCCTCAATTCTCTTTGGCAAATAATTTGTAGTGTCCCGTAATCACTGGGTAAAGAGTCTTAGTTGAGGTGGAACAGCATCTATTGTTTTATTTGGGGTTTTTTTGCTATATACTTTTCTCAAGCTGTCTCTCAAGTTCTGCAGAAATTCTGTCCTTAAATGATGGAAGAACTTTGTTTGATTACACAAATTTGCATTCCTATCTAGAAAAAAGATACCAGTCTATGTTGAAGCTTATTGAATTTTATAAGTATTTTTCCATTTCCATTGCATTTTTGATCCAGCTGTGAGACACAGATGGGAATCTTTCAATTTCCCCATTTATCGGCATTTTCTTTTTGGGGTTATAAACCTATAGCCCTCCTGAGGAAAATAAGGTGTTATCTGGTGTATTTTTTCATTTGAGGAAATAATTGAAAACCTTTGACTTTTTTTATAGCTCTTCCTCATAAACTGACCCTGTCATGTGTCATCTGAAAGTGAACCCTTCCTAAAACAAATGCCCCAAGTGATGACTTTGGAGAAATAAGCATATGGCAACACGAGAACTCTGCAAATTTTATTTACCCTGGAAAGCAAATTCTTAATGAGTCAGAATACTCCTTCCCAATTTATTTCTTTAGACATTTGTGGTATTCCTAGAATGGCACTAGTTGATAAACCCTTTAACTTTCTTCCTCAAAGTCAGATCAGTGGACTTAAATTAGAACAAAATCCAGGCTATTTTAAGTGAGCACAGCCCAGCCAGCAGATTTGACACACAACAGCCTTTTAGGGCAGCCCTGGGCTGTTACCTCTCTAGCTCTGGCTGTGATGAGATGAGAGCCCCTCAGTCTCCCATAGTCGTGCTGCCTCAGGGAAGATTTCTTATTCACAAGGTAGAGGACGGCACCGTGGCCTGTTCCGGGAAACACTGCAAATGGTGCTGTGCTCAGTGTAACTGATTAGGCAGTCAGGGCACTACACAAGGAGATAAAATACCCCATGCAGTTTGTTGGAAGCAACATTTTGCTGCACTACTAGACTTGTTTACCTTTCTGTCTGATGTGCACTAGGCTAGTGCAACAGTCAAATTTCATTTTTATGTGAAATCTTCAGCTCGTTCCAATGATACTAAATTTCCCCAGCCCTAAATTTCTGATAAAAATTGAATGCAAAGAGAACAAATTCAAGCACTTCTCTTCCAGTGCAGAGCTTCAAGTATCCTGAAGGTCCTGAGAGCATCAGAAATAACTCAGTGAGTAAGGCTGGGAGCACCCTGGCAGACGTGGTGTGTCTGGGGAAGAGCTCCATGGCTCCAGCACTTCTGAAACATAAAAATGCACATTTTGCTGTGTGTAGTGTTTTGGGGTAGAGAGATGGACCTATATCTCTGCTGTGCCCCATGCTCTGTTTAATCTGCTTTGTCTCAGGTCTGTGTCAAGTAAGTAACTTGAAGGTACAGAAATACTTTAGGGCAGTTGTAACCTGCATCTGCTGCTCGTTTGCAAATGCACGAAGGAAGGGCAGGGGTGCAACGAGGCAGACCAGAGCAGGAAGGGCAGGGATCCTTTACAGCCCTGGAATTGTTTTGTTAAGAGAGAAGAGTGACTCAGAGCCAAGTCCTCAGCTGGAGAAAGACTGTGAGATCCATGTTGTTGCAGGGAAGTAGAATGACCGTTGTTACCAACAAGGCTGCCTGGCCCAAATGGCATGTGTCCAGTTCTGCTGCTGTCTCCAGCCACAAGGCACAGCTTTGATGAATGCCATGGACCCCAGAATAATTTGCTTTGGTTCCATATTGCTTGGAATCAGTGATTTCTCATACTCACTTGATTCTACAGAAAGGAGGTAAAAACAGTGAGTCAGAATATATGGCTGAAAAAAATAAGGAAAAAATTTGTCTGTCTTTGAGCCTCAGGTAAACACTTTAAGACCCAAGGGCCCAACAAACAAACAGAGTTTCAGATACAGATTTCCATGAGGATTTAGAATCTTAAGAGTTAAAGTAGAAGACATCCATGACAACAAAAAAGAATACCAACACTTATCAGTGGATGTCATCTATATATACATAAGGAATGGTTCCTCAACTTGTATTGATTACCTCTTTCCCGTTGCAGATTGCAGATGCAGGTCTACATGCCTTTGCTCTATCAGATATGCTCAAGGTTCACTTGTGCTGGGTTCTTGTGGTTGCTGCCCCAGTCACTGTATTGTCAGGAATTTCTAGATTTATTTGGCATGTTTTGCAGTTTGAGGAGCTTATACACACATGTGGGATTTAAGGGCTTTGTTTAAGACTTTCAATGTAATTTAAACAAAGGACTTGTACACTAAAAGGTATAAACAGCATACTTTTTGGGCTCCAGGTGTTTCCTGAGGGAGGTAGTGAGAACCAAGCAACGTGAGATTGCGCACTACCACACAACCCAATATTGCACCTGGGCATGGTTTCTACATGATGGCAGGTATATTTTAAATCTGTTTTAAAATCCATCCTTCACAGAGGCTTCTTATTCTGAACACATGCCTGGATTTACAACTGAAAAGTAGCACTGGGGTGATGCATAATAAATACACTAATTGTTGAAGTGAGGGTTGAATAACAGGGTTACAGAAATAGAGGTAGAGCTGATATAGATATTATAAGAAAAAAACCCCAACAATTATAGATCCTATCACAGAGTATGTTAGAAGTCCTGAACCATCTTCATTTGGAACACTCATGTTATCAATGAAAATTAATAAAACTAAACCATCAAAAATAAAATTACTAAATTCACTGATTAAACCATATAAACCATAATATTGCAGTGTGTCTGCCTTATAAAATTGGTACAGATTCCTGCATGGGAGCTAACTATTTGGAATCTTTGAACTTAGAGAAGTGGTTGTCATTGTTCTCCTGCTGACTGTAGGCCCTTGCTCAATGTTCATGACTAAACTAAAACTTCAGGGCAGAAATCTCAATGTGTCATGCCCAAAATCACTATTTCCCCTTCTCAGCTGTGGAGAGTAGGACTGTAGAGGAGTTAGGTCACTTGGCCAAGATCTTAGAGGTCTCAATAGCGTTGCTAGGAACAGAAATTAGATCTTCTGGTTCTACTCATTTTTATAGGTTTCTGTGTGGCTGTTTTAGAAGAGGTTTAGAGATGTCTTCACTGTTTTTATAGCAGGGGAATGTGCTGAGAGAGCAGCCAAGGCAGCTTTATCCCACAGCAGCTCTTAGCTTTGGTGCACCTGTGTTTAAGTCTATATAAACCTGAAAATAATAAAACCTAAATTTTGAGTGCTTGATCTGAGACACGTCAGTACTTTGCTATCTTTATGAGCCTCGAAGTGTCCCAGCTTGTGCACCCGAAGTGATAACTGAAAAGAGTTGGGGAAATGGTGCAGATGAAGTCTTATCACCTGCAGCAAGAGCATTTACAAGCCAAATTTCATGACTGCTTTTTCACATTCAATGAATTGTAACAATGGTGAATAGCATAACAAAAGCTAATTGCAAGGTATTAAGCTAGGAAAACTCTTGTGAGGCATGGAGTTGAAAAGAGTGGTATATATCAGCATTAAAGATTAAGGTTTATTAAAACCAATCTTTTATGCTAATCAGAATTAAGTAGTGGCTCTGCCACATTTACTTACATGTGACAAGCTGTAGCTGAACTAAAGACTCCTGAGCACTGTCCAAAAGAATAATTGATATTTTTGTTTAAAGGAAAATAGTCCAAACCTGAACTCTTTGGGAATCCAGCATCTGTTTTGAAAAGGGGTTGAAGAGGTTGTCCCCCAACCTTGTCCCCTGCAGGTTGGGAGAGGAGAGGAAAACAGGAAGTTTTATTCATCTTACTTTCTCAATTTTCCAAGTTATAATCTCCAGCTGTTTCCATCAGCTTTGTTTTCTGGAAAAAAAAAAAAAAAAAGAGAGAGAGAGAAAAAGAGATCCATAGAGTTCTTTAGCTATCTTTAAGTGACTCTTTGTTGAAACCTGCATTGCATTTTTCAATAATTCCAGAGTAGTTTTCTTTCTTCTTTTCCCAAAACAAACATCTCTTACCCAGCTTCTCCTCAGCCTGAAATAAAGAAGAAATAAAAGCAAAATAAAAGCAGCAGGCTATGGGTGAAGGGAGAATAATGGTGTCTACAGCAAGAAACGTGGCCACGCAATGTCAGACCTCGAGTCTGTTGCAAGAGACAAGTGAAAACCTACCTGGAGGCAAACAGCAAGGGTGCCTTCCACTTTGCCTAAAATCAACAACATTTTACATAACATTCCAGATAAAGGCTGACCATAGCACTTAGCAGTTAGGGACTGATGGGCTGGTATTTTAAGTGGCACTCATCACGTACTCTGCATCCCACTTGCAGGGCAAGTTTTCCCAAGTATCTCTGTTCCCAGAAGTGCATTAACCAGCATGGACTGTAACATGTAGAAAACTCTATGTGTTTTCAAGCCATCCTTGATGAGGTGGTTGAAATAAGTCACTGCTGTTCCTTTCCCTCTTTCTTTGCAGCTCAGAGAAGTGAAACTCTTGGGTGTTTTTCAGAAGGTGTCTGGAAGTAACTCTCTGAACTAGAGGGATATACTCTGTACAGGTGCCTTTCTGTTTTGCAAGTCCAGCACAGGTACTGGGGCCATGGGGCAGGAGGTAAAGCAGTAAATCATATTTATGGGCAACTGATAATCCAGTGTTAAGATCAAATTATTAATAGCCTTGGGTAGAAATTTTAATACAGCATTTAATGCTTTGTCTTGTGCTGTTTTGTTATTTTCTGTTTGTTTGTTTTTCAATGCTTCGTATTGGGTGACTATCATCCGTACAGGGTGTTTACACAGTTGGAGATACAATGCCAGGTTTTATACAACCAACTTTTATTCATATTGGAGATTGACCTATTCTCACCTGAAACATTTGCTGGTTTTCAGTCACTTAAAAATTTTTGAAACATTTACCATTTCAATAGTAAACATTGCTTTAGACTTATTTCTCCCGGAAAATTTCTGTAAAATTTTTAGATGTTGCTGAGAATGAAACAATGGGAAAAGGGTCTTTTGTTGACTAAAGATTTTCTAAAGGAATAGTGATGAGTTTCAAATCAAAGTCCAGAACAGGAGCCTGATGAGAGAAAATATGTATGACTGAACGAGCAGCTGTAGGTCTGCAAAGGGTACTATATCTATATGAGAAGAAATGGGACTGGCCAAAGGGAAAGATAAGAACTTAACAAGGCTGAGAGAATAAGAGGCTGGTGGAGAAATGAGCCAAGCATCAAGGTGTGTGTTCCAGCTCCCTGGTAGTGGTATCTGACACCTATCACTATTTTCTGCCATGCCATTAGCCAAGTTGCAGAGATCTGTGCAGTGTCTTTTAAAGGCTCCATCTACCTCCTGGTAGCCCTTGTAAGTGGCAGGACAATGTCAAATACAGGGATTTGCTCCTGTTTTTGAAAAAAACAAGCAAAATACATGCCAGTTGATTAAAGTATTATCAAGGGTGAAAACTTTGGTACTTCTCATGTTTATGCAAGTTGTCTTTCATGACAAGGTTCATTCTGTAATCAGGACAGAGAGTTCCAGGAACTGAACATGGTTAAAAACACCATAAGACCTGTTCCCACTTCACTGGTCCCAGAAATGGGAAAGAGTATAGAGAATGAGACAGGATTTAACAGGAGAACATATGGCAAGGGGGTGATGTTCTACCCTGGAGAATTGGATACTCTCCCTTTTTCTATCAAACAGCTCCCATGTGGTGATAGCTGAGTCACTCGAGCCAATCTTTTCAGAAGCTGTCAATAATTTTACATTGCTTTTATTCTTGGTGCAGGTCTTGTAGGCGTGCTGAACTTTCTTAGCTGCAGCTGAAGTTAGGGAAGCCATGCTCCAAACACAAAATAGTATACAAAAAAAGATCTGGTTTGGGGAGTTTAAAATCCTGTCCAACATGGTTATGTTTGGCCTTACTCTTCCTGGGACTCACCAGTTTTCAATATGAAGGAATACTGGCAAGTCCTGTCACTTTGAAGTGATACTGTGCAGGAAGTTCACTGTGAAGCTCTGTTATGGCAACCAGGGGTACTGTCTTCAGAGCAGGTTTTGAACATTGTGCAGGAAACAAGGCAAGCCTGAGTTATGTTGAGCTGCAAGAAGAAAACAACCTGCTCATCTCACTAGCATGCCATCTTTTCTGCACGGTGTAGGTACACAAAAGACATGTTTGCATATAGGATTTGCTGAGTCCTGCACGCGGGTCATAACACCCTCTGCCACACTACAGTCTTGGGGGAGTGTCTGGAAAGCTGCCCAGCAGAAAAGAACCTGAGAGTACTGGTGACAGTGGCTGAACATGAGCCAGTGTGTGCCCAGGTGGCCAAAAAGGCCAGTGCTATCCTGGCCTGGTTCAGCAATACCATGGCCAGCAGGACCAGGGCAGTGATTGTCCCCCTGTGCTTGGCACTGGTGAGACCACACCTCAAGTTCTGTGTTCAGTTCTGGGCCCCTCACTGCGATAAAGACATTGTGGTGCTGGAGCAAGTCCAGAGAAGGGCAATGAAGATGTGAGTGGTCTGGAGCAAAAGTTCTATGAGGAATGGCTGAGGGAGCTGAAGTTCTTCAGCTTGGAGAAAAGAAGGCTCATGGAAGACCTAACCATTTTCTACAACTGCCTGCAAGGAAGTTGCAGCCAGGTGGGAGTTGGCCTCTTCTCCTGGTTAACAAGTGACAGGATGAGAGGAAACCTTATGCCAGATTTGGATTGGATATTAGGAAAAATTTCTTCACCAAAAGGGTTGTCGAGCATTGGAACAGGCTGTCCAGGCAAGTGGTGGAGTCATCACCCCTGGAGGTATTTAAATGATGAGCAGATATGGCACTTGAGGACATGGTTTCATCGGAATGTAATGGTGGTGCTGGGTTGACAGTTGGAATTAATGATTTTAAAGGTCTTTTCCAATCTGAACAATTCAGTTGTTCTGTGATTGTATGTCTGCCATCTTCAAATTACCCCAAATTCTCATCTTACTAACTGTATTCCATGAACATCTAGTAGATCAGAAGGAGTATAAATGAGAAAAAAGACAGTTTCCCCAGTTTAGCCAATTTCCTGAATGGGAAGACAGAACCTTTTTCACTTGCATTTTGAAAAATCAGACTGTCAGTATCAGGGCAAGTGGTCTCTGTCCTTTTCCAGGTCTGACAGTGCCAGCATTTTCTCAGGACCCATTTTGACAAAAAACAAGGCAAGTACAAGAGGAGAAAGAAGCCACTGAAAAATATACTCACCAGCACTCTGCCCTGTACTACTGACTCCAGTTCCATTACCACTTCACAAGCTTGTCTGAAACCCTCCTGAACTGCAGCTCTTTCAGTGTAACAGCAACAGGCATGTTAGAAACATAATTGACTGCTGAGCTGGGTCTGCTGTTTTAGGGGTAAATAGAGAAATAATATTGCTTTTCAAGGTGACTGTGTGTAAACTTATGTGAGCTGGGTAAAAATTTAAATAAAACCCCTGGGTCATAGGGGGTTCCAGCCAGGAGAAATTTATGTTTTCTGAAATGAGGTTTCTCTGATGCAATCCCATTTAATTGCAAAGAAAGTACAAAGCCCTCTTTTTCTTCACACCGCAAGAATTGCAGAAAAGCCATGCATGGCCTCTGTTTACAGCTCAAGTCTATTTTCCATTAAACACTCTAAAGGCTCTTTTCCCCTTTTTCTCTTAGCTTTTCTCAGAGGCACATTCCTGGCCCTTGTTACGTCTGTGTTGTTGGCTTTTTCCTTGCCACCATCTGTCTCTTCCTTTGATCTCTTTGTCTCTCTCTCATAGACACCCAACTGATCACAAAACAATGGCCAGTAAAACCCTTCCACCCATGTGTCTTGCAGGTGCTCTTTTTTTTGGACAGGGACATGTGCTGATGGTTGGAAAGAAAGCTATGGTACTTCCAGATATCTGCTCCCATAATGAACTTAACTGTTTCTTACAACTGACCATTATATAGGTAACGTTCACCGTGATTTAGAGAGATTTTACCCCAAGGGCTAATGAAACTGTTGATGAGAAATCAGACTGTTTCTCAGCAGCATTGAGAAACACTGAAAGCACAGCACTTAAGGCTGTACCAGAGAGAACAAAGGTTCTTTCATCTTCTTCTGGTTACAGTCTCTGTGCTTCATCTAGTTATAAACTTGATGCTTTTTCTCAAAGCTGTTCTGACTTAAAAGTTTGAAGAAATGCACTTCATGCATGTAAGCATTACCATACTGCTTCTACTTTCATTGCAAAGTTAAATGTCACTTGTCTTTATTTGCCTAAGTGTGAGCTGTCTGAGAAAATAATATCTAGGCATAATATATTGTTTCTCATCAGCACTACTTTTCCTAGGTGACTCCTGAAGTTTATCCAGTGAATTATGGAATCACAGAATTGCTGGCTAGAACTTCTTCTGGCGTTCTCTGGTTCGACCTTATGCTCACAGCAGGTGTACTGCTGAAGTGAAAGCAGGTCAGCCACTGATTTGTCTACCAAGCTTTAAAAACTGTCAAGTGTTAATATCTGCCGGCCAGGCTGTTCCCAGCCTGGCTCGCAGGTCAACGGGGTCCAATGCCCACGTGAACCAGCGACTGCATTGATGGTAACTGAGGTTTGCGTGCCTCAGTTTACCAGTACAGCCCAACGCCTCCTCACAGCATGTAGGCATGCTGTAGCCAGCAGCGGAAGGTACGGAGAAAAGAGTGGAAACTCTGTCAGCTGCATTCCAAGTTTATTTTCTCCTGCCCTCTCGAGGGCAGGGGCCAGTTAGCTTGAAGGGGAGCTAAAGCAGAGAGACCCCGGTTTGCTCTCTTGCAGTCAGTTTTAAGGGATTACATCATAAGGTAGAGATAACAGAATTGACCAATCATGAAAGAAGGTACATGATAGTAAACCAATAAAGACCCCTCAGGGGAGGAACAATATCAAACTAACAAGTAACAAGACAGCTAGAGGGTATTTCAAATCACGCTGACCTGTTACAGGACTTGAAACTTCTGTGAGTGACATGCAAGGGGTATATTGCTATGCTATAGGACAGCAACAGTCAAGTATAGAGGATCCTTGGCTTCCCTGGGCAGCCTTTTCCAGGGCTGCCCTGCCGTCCTTCTGGCAAAGCTTCTCCTAAGCTGCTGCCTGGTGCAGCAGGCCCCACATCCCCAGGTGGCCTTGCACAGTAGCTGTGAGGTGGCACTGAGCAATGACAAGGACGATGGTTCATACAGCATGGAGGTGTTGCTGAGGTTAAGGAGGTGTATGCCCTTCATCAAAACCACTTCCATAAAGAAAAAGACAGTCACTGTCAGAGGAGATTCTCTTAGGGGAAACAGAAGGCCCAATATGCAGACCTGATCAACATAATGGAGTCTGCTGCCCCCCTTGGGCCTGGGTTGAGGATGTGAAGAGAAAGCTTCCAACCCTGGTATGGCCCTCAGATTACCCAGGTATGGCCCTCAGAAATTACTGATTTTTCAGGTAGGCAGTGCTGAAGCTGCAACAAGAAACCTGAGGGCAAACAAGAGAATCTTGAGAGCCTTGGGATGTCTATAAGTAATGTGATTGTTGTGTATAGGTAATGCTTGCAAAGTTTCTCGCTGGGCTAAGCAGGGAGTAACCCACACATGGCACTGTTTTTACTTTTACAATACAGACATGAAATGGTCACCTCATTATAGCAATGGTCATGAGTGAGGGCAAGTAAAGAATGAAGAGAAGTCTTGTCTAAATCTCACTACAGTATTTTGTTGAAACATTCTAGAGTTTTAAAAATTTTCTAAAGTAAAAAAAGCATAATGTTAGATCCTTTCAAAGACGAGATAGATAAAACTCATTCTGTTGCAGCACCAGCACAAATTACTAACCTGAAAAGAAAGTCTCTATTCTCTGTTTGACCAGCATATAGCAATAACCAAAATTAAGACTTCTTCACCTCCTCAAAATAGAAAAGTCAGACTGTTAATAATTAGATTTTTCTTTGGACTAGCCTAGCATCCAATACTTTCATGCAAGTAGATTTAGCAGATTCTTTCTTTCCATTTAAGTTTGAAAGTTTCAGCAGGGTTAGGTTTTTTGTTTGAGATGAAAGCACTCCTGGCATTCATTTGCTTATATAAGAATCTCATCTTTGATTGGAAAGAGCAAAACAAAACAGATGTGACAAAGACTTCAAGACATCTCTTTCAAATAAGGGCTTTAATCCCACCAAGAGCCGATTCTTCATGTACAAATAGAGTGCGAGGTCTCCAGTACCCTTCTGCAAGCTCAGGGCTTAGGGCTCTGCTGGGTGTTGGGCTTTTAGGCCAAACTCAGCATGTTTTAGGGCACAACAGGTTTTATCATTTTTCTGGTTTAGAAAATTTGACTTCTTCTGGAGTCTACACTTTTCAAAATGAACATTGTCAAACTGAAAGTTTCTTGGAAGAAAAATGCAATAATGATTCAGTCTGTAAAAGTTTTCTTTACACTGAGGGATTGAAGAAAAACTTAACAGATTTCTATCTTGGTCTCAAAATACTTACGTAATGAAATTATTTTTTTCTGGGAATAGATGACAAGTTATACAACAGCAGAAGGAGATTTCAGCTCTGGAATCAAATCCTAGAGAAGATTATGCTGGAAAAATGGTGCTTGTTTTTAATAGCAACATTCATATGCTGCATCCCTTTTACTGGTGTCTTAGACATCAAGAATTAATGTCTTTTCAACCATTGCACATTAGCAGCCATGGGTAGGGCCAGGTGTAGGAATGACTGGTAGAGACTGGCCAGAAAATCCAACTAATAAGGTAGTTGCTTACAGCTTTTGCAGACTGACTTTCCTGCTGCTGCCTTGTCTTGTCCTTCCTCTTACTTCCTACCCTCTCTTTTGTCTCCTGCCAGCTCCAGTTACTGCCTCTTGCATTGCTTCCTTGGCAACACCACCCTTCACTTGTGTTCTGGCTTTGCCTCCTCATCTCCCACACTCCCAGTAGCCCCATGACTGCCTCTAAGTATTAGTTTGTGTGCTACCCTGTAATGCTCCTCGAGCTGCAGCACGAGATGTCCCACCAGGCAGGCACACACATTGCTGGCAGGAACAGGCAGCCCAGAGGGTCTCAAACAAGCTTTTCTCTGTCCATCTGAAGGCACAGAACAGTCCTAATGACGGGATTTAAATTACATCAGCACTTCCTGTAGCTCTTTTCTACTATCAGTTTCAGACTGCATCTGAACAGTGTGCAGGAAAAACTCTTACTTGGTTCTGAGTTAGGTATGAACAGTTTATGGGCATGTGTGGATTTGATGGATAGGTAGCAGCACTATCGGTGGCTGAAGATCAGTGGAGGTGGCTTAAGGTTATGGCTATATTTTCCAGCTGTCCATTTAGAAAACACCACAAAATTACCCTTCAGAAATTTGTTCGCAGAAAATAGGAAGGGTATCCAGGCACAGAAGCATAATATGTTCTGCTGTATCTAGTGCAAAGTAAGATTTTCTTTCACCTTTATTTTAAACAACAATACACTGAAAACAAATGGAAACATGAGATGAAAAAGTACCCTCTGTGAGGTTTCAGCTTTGATAAACCACATTACAGAATCCAGGTCTTTCACCATACAGTGAGACCCGATACACCTTCAGCATTTTGACTGTTTGTTTAGACAAAAAATTCAAGAATTAAGGCCTCGACAATATAAATACGGGACTGAAAATGTGTGTGTTATTAGCATGAGAGTGCTTTTGGTGAGTCTTTTTTTAGTATGCTTGCTCTGGTGTTATATTGGCTCTCTGCTGCTGTAAACAAATCTGTAAGGGGAGGAAGATTTAGAAGCTAACTAATGAGTGTGAACGCTACAGAAAGGAAGTGAAGACAAATGGTTATTTACCCTGTTCTTCCTTATTAGACAGCAATTATTTTTTCAGTTGATAAAACTGCTTCATCCTATCTGATCCCTGTGGTGGAATTAGGCAGTCAATACTTGGGGCACCATGTTTCCAAATAACACCCATAGGGCAAGCCTTTTCCAGGCATCCTTGAGCCTTGTCTGGCTTTCTCCATCCTGGATTCCTTTGTTCTGGTCTTAGGGTAAGCCTTTCCCCTAAATTGCCCATCTGGGTGACATTGAAGGATGTTGGCACTGTTATAGGCTCTGTGCAATGTTGAGTTAAAGTGGAAGGCTGCGTCTTGGAGCCAAAACTGTATGAAGTGGATTTTCACCTCCAGAACAGCATTGCAACTGATTTCCACTATATAATGTAGTGCAATCACAACGTCGTGTATGCTTTCTCTGGAGTTGGTTCGCCAGCTGTTGAAACAGTATCTTTTTTCATTAAATTAAATCAAACTGTAGCCAGCATCAACATCAAGCTCCAAAAATGTAATGCTTAAGTCTTTTTGGCCAGATGCTGATCTCTGAAACACTGGTGTGAGTCTAGAGGAATTACAGTTTTACACTAATGTGTGTGAGATCAACAAGCTTATTTTGGGCCAGGGATCTGCTTTCACAGGTGTGCCTTATTTTAAGATGCCATCAAACTAGCTTCTCCCCATCATTCCGAAGCTGTTGAAGGTTAAGGATAAGCCTTACTGGTAAACAGAGAAACAAAGAAAAAGATGTGGAACAAAGGTTTACTTTCTGTCTCAGTTAAATGCTAGTTAAGGAAAAAAACATTTCTGGAATGTTTCCTTTTTATCAATCATAGCAAAATCAAAATAAGCTGGCAGAGTACAACTAAAAATGCTGTTTCTTAAACAGAAAAACATTCACAAAAGTTTAATGATAAAAACTTAAAGAACTGTGTTTTGTTCACTCTTTTTTTTTGCCATCGTGGGCAAACCTTCAGGTTTTATTGAAGACAATTGATATAAGATTTGTTCCACTGCACTCCCTGTTATCTTAGCTTGACTTTGCTATGAGAAGTCCTTGGGGGACTTGGTGAGAAACTTTTGTTCTGATGGGGTTTTTTTGTCACAGACACTCAGCAACTGAGGGGAGACAAATGGAAATAAACTGAAAAAAAGTGTATATGTGCATGGGAGGAGTGGAGGGCTCTGTTTTACACTGCTATACCTCAAAAATAGCTGAAGAGAGTTTTCCAACAATTTCCACATACCGTGCACAGTTCATCCCTGGACTGGGACCAAACGTATAAAGGATCATTCCCCAAAGGGAAATTGGGGCGGGGGGGGGAGGGGGCGATGGTGTTTAAATAAAATGTGAAAAAGGAGAGTGATAATGGAAATCTGCCCATAAACAGAACTTTTGCATCCTATGTTGAAGGAAATACTGCCTTAAGGAAGTCTTTTTTCAGTATGCAATAGCATTTAAAGCAAAGTAGCCAGGCAGCACTGCGCCTGCCTCATGTCCTCTGTGTTTGCACCGAGCCCAAAGCTCCCACAGGCATGGGCTTGGCACATTTGGAACTGCACCAACCCAGTTGTAATTCCCAGGCATGTGCTGGCTGCTGGAACCATCCTGGAGAGACATGTCTGAAGCATGAAACAGCACCATGAAAAAATATGTGAAAATATGTGTTACAGCTTTGGTTTGCATTCACCACCCAAGCTGGAGATCACTGGCCAAGGGTTTCACCCCTTCCTTGCTGTCCAAGATCATGCTCAGGCACTGCATGTGGGAACACTGATGCTCCCAGTGATCATCACCTTTTGCAACAGGCATTTCAAGCTTTATTGCCAGTTTACCAAAGCTTGAAGAAAATAGCATAAATCCCATGCACAAATTTTCTTAGCCAAGTACCGGGCTGAGAAAGGTATATTTGTGTGTCCACAGTCTGAAAATAAATTGATCTACTTCAGCTGGGGAGGCTTGGGGGAAAAGAAAAGTACCTTTCTATGTTCCTTATAGAAGAAAATCCCCCATTTTCCTGTTAGATTTTCATCAGTACAGTGACATAATACGAGTTTGTATTTATGCATCAGCTTTTCCATTTTCTGTCATTTCAATAAAAACAAGCAAACAATGGAATCACTTAAGCTGTAAGTATTTGTAATTTAGTAACTCTTCCAGACAAGTCCCAGCATGTTGCAAGGCAGCTTCATGTTTGCCTTGATGATTTCTTTTACTTCTAAAATGGCTTGAATTTTATCTGTTTCAAAACATGAGAAAAAGAGGAACTCATGTGCCTCCTTATTTCTTTCCGCTCCAAAATCTTTCCTTACCTTTTAATTTAGCAACATGATATGAAATAAATTAGTCTCGAATCCAAAAGCACTGTCTCATGCTTTTAGCATGAATTATGCATTGCAGGTTTACATGTATAAATAGCAACACTAAAACCAAATTGCTTTCTCAGCCAAAACCCTTTAAGCAACAGAATGGATATGGTGGTCATAAAACAGTCCAGAATAACATGATATTAGAAATTCAAGCTGAAATGCCCTTCCATGCTCATTAAAAATTTTACTTGTTAAAGTAAATGACTCCCTATGTCATCTTTATTTCGTTTTATTACCTTTCTAGTAATTCTGTAAATTGATACCTTGGCTAACCTCATTCTTGTTTCCTAGAGATGCACATGCCAAGAAGACCTGGCTGACAGTAAACGCTGAGGAGCAACTCACCCTCATGGATGGGAATAGCTGGCCAGCTAGTGATCTCAATGATTCATGTGCAAATGTCAGTGGCTCTGCCCGGGCCTAGTTTGCAGTATTCTTTTGTTGCATATTTTCATATAGAGTCCCTCTTGCCTGGAACAAACAAACACAGCAGCACACTCCAGAAGCAATAGGAAACCCAGCCTGAAGAATGAGACTGCACATAAAACAAACTCTAATGGAAAGTAACATGTCAAGGTAGTATTTTTAATTCAAATATTTATTATGTATTTGTGTTGTAGCATTGCTTAAAGGCCAGGGCTACTTTGTGCTAACCATTATTCAGGCTTTAAAAAAAGCCTAAGCTTCAAAGGCGGGCCTGTCTGTCTCTACGTTTACATTTGCTGGTTTTAGATCACTTGTTTGACTTCAGAATATCAAATCTCATCCACCTCCCTTCCTTTCAGACCTGAAATGTCAAGAGCTCCAATTCAAATCTTCTCCTGTATATTTATTGCTTACTAAATGAGATGCAGGAAAGGATTATAACTCAGGGTGCAAAATTCTGCCTTCAAAAGTGAGGAAATGCCAGATTAAATATGTAATAGCAATTCAGTTCTCTTAGGCATTATAAACATTATGATATAAGGTATAATTTTTCCTTTCCCTTGACAACCTTGCCTCATTCACTGCTGGCAAACAAATCAATGAGCCATGGCTCAATATGGCCTTTGATTAAGGTGGCTGAGGGTATGTCACGTGTCTCCTTCACTTCATATTAATCAACATCCTGGGTGAAAACTGGGCTTTTTTCTCAGTTTTCTGAGGTGCTTCTTGAACATTTCAAATTTGTTTATGTTTTTGTTTTGTTTTCAGAAAATCCATTTTTACCTTACAGGCAAAAAATAATATGTGGGCTGGAACACTTCTCTTGCAGATGTGTAAATAGTGGTTACTTTCATCAGAGAAATAGAGATATCAGGGAAACTGAGGTAGCTTTCCAGGATCTGAAGGTAAGTATGCCCTCAGAGCACATGCTTCTTTCTCTTCCATGAAACTTCTTCACCGGTCTTCTTGAATTTCAGCTTTAACCCACCTTCCTCTTTTTGTTTCCCTCATCTTCCTTCATCAGGCATTTCATGATGGTACAAGCACCTTTGGTTTTTAAGTTTTCTTCTCTGAGCTCACAGTCCAGGTGACAAATTGTACTCCTCACCACCCAATCTCTCCCTCTCCCATTGTCATGGCTATAATTGGCATCTGCAGGAAAAAAAAGTGAGTGGAATTTTGACAGGAGGGCTCCAGTGCCTTGAGGGGTGCACCCAATTTCCTGTAGTGCCTTTAAAACCAAGGTCTGGGATTGAAAGTGTAGTTTATTGGCATCCAACTAACACTCCAGGACAGGAGTGGCCTTCTTGCAGGTATTCTTTCCTCCTTGTAAAACTCCCACCTTTTCTGAGGAATGCCTGAGAACAAACTGTCAAAGAACAAGCTGTCAACACTCTCCAGTGTTGTAAAATAAATATTTCCTTGCCCTAAACCACTTTACAGAATTATCAGGGCCTACTCCAAGTTTTGAGAAAAAAAAGAGACAGTTTTCTAGATTATTGCATAAGAGTTGGAGACTCATCATCTGTGTTTGAGAGCATTTTAGCATGTGGTGATCTGCAGGTGCTGCTCTAAGAGACACTTATATGCCAATGCTATTTTTACAGTAAGAAATACCAATGAGGTACGATATACAACAGAAGAACAGCAGTGGGAAGTCTGCCAGGGAGACTGTCCACCTGGGCATGCTGTAGCTCTACTTGCAACCCACCACTAACATGCTTTTTCAATCTAGAAAAACCTTGACACAATCAAGTTGCGGATGAAAATAATGTTGCATTTAGAGCTGCAATTGCACGGAGACTTTCAGTGCTACCTGTATCTTCTGCGGGACAGGCTGGAAAAACAGTGCTTTGTAATACATGTAACAGAGCAGGTATCAAAGTGAGCATTTAAAGAAACAGAAATCTTGTTGTGGAGTAACCCAGGTCTTCATGCAAGTCCTTGTTATAGAAGCATGAAGAACAAGTGGCACCTGAATCAAACTTGGGGGAATGAACCAACAGCGTGCTTTGGTTGTGGTTGCCCTGAGGTGGTCTCTTCTGCATCTCAGTGTCTGCTGGGTGCATCTTGGTGTTGTGACTCTAAGCAACATCACAGGCTGGCCAGAGCAGCAAGACAGCTTACATTGGGTCCATTGGTGCTCAAAAAGGTAGCCTCTCAGTACGTTCACACATTTGGAGAAGTGTTTGAGAAATATCACTGAAGTCTCACCTCTGCTCTGGCTAGTGGTTTGTTACCGCAGAAAGAGTGCATTTTTAGAAAGAGACAGCGGACCCAGGAGACACAGCACACTGAGTTAATGTAATAGTCAGATAGCCTTTGATTATTATTGCTAAAGATAAAAGTATTGTGAACTGAACTCCTTGGATTCACTTATATTTGCTATGTTAAAAACATTTGAAACCGTTGCAGTCGTGACGCAGGTTTTTATACGAAAAGCCAAGACCTGACAGATCCCTTGGCTGCTGTGTGTTCTCCCTTTCCAGATCACGGCACAGGACCAAGCCAATGCACTGCACGTCACCCTGTTGCCCCTACCTAGCACGAGTAGGTTCCCACACAGGAGAAACTTCAGAGTGGTTTCGCGGCGATCAGGTTTACAAACTCTCTGGATGGTTTCCCCTGATTGCGTGGCTGCGCTTCAGCTGTCGGGCTTTTTCCCCCTGGCAGATTTTGGCGCTCCGCAGTGACCAGCCTTGCTGTGGCTCCGCAGCCCTCCCCGAGCCACCCCGGCGTGTGACAGCAGAGGGCAGCAAGAGGCAGAGAAGATGGTCTCATAAATTGGGTCAAATTCCACGCTCTGACATTTTCTCTTGGAATACAGTGCCTGCGCGGGCTGCCCGCGGCTCCGTGGCTGGATCCCCAGCGGCGGGCGGCAGCGGGCTCGGGGCTCGGCTGCGGGCCATGTGCTCCAGGGGCCATCGCCAGCCCGGACGTGGCCTTGCACCTGTACACCTCACCTCTAAGTGGGTTAGAAAGGGAATCGTGCTGGTTTTGGAGGCTTTTCCCAGTTACAAGAGTGCCATATGGCATTTTGTCATGCTCGTGTTGAAAAGCTATAAAAATCCGAAATTAGCTATGCTTTGCTTTCACCACACAGCAAAATGTAGCACTTACTTTAACTATGAATAAATAATTTCTTACATAATGATGAGAACTGCTGGGCTGCATTCCTTTCGCCTGTACTCTGCAAATCTCTAAAGAGAGGTGTATGTTTGGAAAATGTTTTGTACTGAAGGACAAAGCAAAAGGCTCGTTGCTACTATGTGATTTTTAAGAAATGCTCTTTTTTCCACTACAGGCTCATAGAAATTCACCTTTTTTGTTTTCTTAGATAGTGTTTAGGTGAAAAAACTCTGAGGTAATGCGACTTTCCCTTCACTCTTCTGCCAGTGTCTACCCAAACCAGGTGGTTTTGGTACAGGGTGGAAACCCAGCTGCAGGTGTCCTCTCATGTGACAGCATGAACAGACGTGGCAGCCAAGTCCCCTGGAGATGAGAGTAGCTGCCCACAAACGTAGGAATCAAAACTGGTGCCACAGTTGGTCTTTGTGCTTACCTGTAAATCACCAGGTTGGTAACATGTAAACATAGCGTGTATGACTTTAGGCAGGTACAAATGAGCTCTGTGATCTGGAATGAGCGAGTGCAGCGGGGTGGTTCCTCTGCTTGCTTGCCTCTAGCACAACAGCAAGAACATCCAGTTTCGCAGAGTCACAGAATCACAGAATAAGGCAGAGTTGGAAGGGACCCTCAAAATCATTGAGCCCAACTCCTGGCCCTGAACAGCACCACCCCCAGCTTGTATGTTACCTTCAATAATGGTCTCATTAACTGAGAAGTGAGTGGCCTTAAGCTCTTCACATCATTAAGCTTCTCTGAACAGATGATTTATTTCCATGATGAACAAACATTTACAAAATTCATCACAATCTGCATGTTAGATAAACTTCTTACGTGAACAGAATAATTGTGGAGGTTTCCTCCTACAAAGTGAAAAGAGCAGTTGACCTCACAGCCTTCAAAAATCTCTGTTTCTCCTATGTAGGGACAGAGATGTTAAAGAAACATGGCAAGTGATTTGGATGGATTTGAGAACTGTGCATGCGGGGTAATAGGAGACAATATAAAGAACAATCTGAAGGCAGCTTAAATTTTATTTAAAAATATGTTTCAGAATAAGATAGCATTTTGATGTGGTTGTGGTTTTAATTTATTTTTGATATTATAAACTGAGTCAGAGCACTGCCATGTAAGCATGTGACAGAGTGAAGCTGTCTAGTTTAGTTTCACTGAAACATCAAGAAGTTCATCCTAGTTCAGATTCTCATTAACCTACTTAACATTGTTCCCACTGAGTAATCATAAGTGTGCTATAGTACCCATATAGTACCCATTTCACTTTTTACAGCTGCTGTCAGGAAGGGTGCAACTCTGCCAATCACGGGGCCAAATCCTGGCATTCCTTCCTTGCTGTCACTGGCTGGCAAAGTGATAAGAGAGTACTCAGCATGGCAGAGCACATTTTGATATTGTACAGCAAATGAGAGAGACCTCCAGATTCACGCAGTGAAACTATTCTTATCTTCCTATGTAATGTACTTCTAGCAATTTTTCTTTCATTTTATTTTATTTAAACATCTTCCGTTTGGACCATTTTCCGCATTAATTCCATGTTCCAATGTTAAATTAAATTGTCTGATAAAATTAATTGTATTCAGTGCTGCTATAACCTGAGAGCAATATAAAAGAGGGGTGGTTTCTGCCTAAACAAATTCCTTTTTTTTTTTTTTTCAATTCAGAAGGAGCAAGATTTGGGCCTAAAATTCAGGGCAGTCTCCATGTTGAAGTCAAAGCAGCCACAATCTTTTCATAAACAGGCTGTGGTTGCTTGTATTCCACAGTAATGAACACTGTACAAAAATCACAGAGGGACACAACTTCAGGAGGCAAAAGTAATGAAATTCTGTGTGACAAACACCACTCTGCTGTGCAGAGCAGCCCATTATTCCTCTCCAGGGGCTCTTCTTAACAAATTTTTACATAATGGTCTAAGAAATGCCATGTATGCTGATTTTTTTGAGTTCAATGATGCTGACAGCTGAGAACTTTTCGAGTGGATTTTAGAAGCACTACATCATCTAAGAGAAAGAAAACCAATGTAGTGTTTTCTGACCAAAACTCCACATCATGGAAGCACATTCCACTTTACATTATTCAATTTAGTTGTGATTTTCCAAAGACTTTTAGGATCTAAAATATACAGTTGAAATTAAATGTAGTTTTAAATTAGAAGGGAATTTCTAACTTTAAATGTTCTAACATAAAACATGTAATAGTGGAAACTCTATTCCTTTCTTTTTCAACAATGGAAAGTGAATGCTTCTCATAAATTTGGAAAAACATTTGTGGGTTAAATTATATATCTGGTGAACAAAACACATGTATAGAGTCTAAAGATGAAAATTTCATTCTTTGTCCCCGTCCTGCTATAGATTAGAAACCTGGCACTAAATGAATTTTCACAGAATTTAACCCACTCTAATATTTTGTAGAAATCCATGAAAAATATTATAAGATTATATTTTTATTTATATAAAGATTTTATATTATTTATATATAAGATTACATAAAAATTATATTTATATATGAGATTTTATTTTTATTTATATAAATATATTATTAAGATTATATTTTGCCGAAGCAACATATTTCTCTGTTGATATTTTCCTTGACTGTTTGCATCCCTGTTTCCTCCCTGGAGTACTGCTGCATAGTGAAGTCTCCTACATGCTTGTTAGTGAGCTGGGAGAAGGGCTGTGTACCCTTGCCTTTAGGCAAACACTGTAACATCATCCCATACAATTAACTGCTTATAAAATGTTTCTTTCTCTCACTGTTCACGGCACATATTATGGATTACTTGCTGAAATTTGTCTTCCCACCTAGGGCAGGAATCTGCTGCATGGCAAATTTCCAGAACACATCACCCAGGCATCCAGATAGACGTACACTCCTTAGCATGAAAAATCCTTCTCCCCACCCGGAATTTCACAGTGATTGATTTCCTGCAAAGCACCTCACTCCAAAGTGGATTCAGGGTTGGATTCACCTCCTTCCTGCTTCAGGAACCAGGAGCATTTCAATAGCCAAATTCTTGTGCTAAGCTAAGTTTCTCCCAGAAGTCTCAGGCTGAGTCCACTGGACATGGTGGCCCTGTGGAGGTGTGGCCATGAGTTCTAGTTTTAATCCTTTGCTCACTCTCACATTATGTGGGCTTGATCAAAAAATTTTGGGCAACATTTTAAAACTTTCGTTCATTTTGACATTTCCCACAAATCATATTTACTTAGTAAATGTTTTCTTTGCTCCTGCTGCTCTGTGCAGGGCTGATTTCAGAAGTACTCAGTGAATCTTGTAGGTATCGACAAACAACTCTGTAAATCAGGTTGTAATTCACTGCTAATCCCCCATTCTAAGCAAGGCTGAAAGTCTCTTCCAATTTTCTAGCCTCACTGGCCCAATCAGGGTGTTTTTTTCCAGGGCTATAATCTGTCTCCCAGCAAGTTAAGTTGATTTCTGCAATAAAACTGCCCAAATATTGGGTTTTTTCTGCAATCTGTTAACATCAAGAGAAGAGGCATTTCCAAACATTTGTTAGAGATACACATTCTTCTTATAACTATTTACCTAAGAAAAATGGATTGCATCTCCTAGATTTATTTTGTTAATGATGCCTAGTTACGGTGCTGTTGGGTACATTGGAAATTAACCTCAACAGAACTGGCCTGGAGAATTCATTTGGAAAAAACCTGACATCTACTAAATGTTTCAGAGATGAAGGTGTCATCACAAACTCTTCTTATTTCAAATATAAAGCATTTTGCATCTGGCTTAATACCTTTATGTTGCATTTCAGTCTGATTTTGTTAAAAAGCAAGGAGAAAATGCTTGAATAAAGTTTTACAGAGGAAATTATTTGATGCATTTATTTATTTTAGCAGGTAAAGGGGATTGGAAGCCTAAGAACACACATGGAAATGGCATAGGAGGGGCAATTAGTGTGACAGTCTGGCACATGGGATAGGCAAACAGTGTTTGAAAAGCATTCCCAGAACCTCAGTATTATAAATATTTTTTTTGACCCAAGTGCCTAACCAATAATACAAGTCCCATAAGATGTTCCTCTTGGCAGAGGAGAAGACAATGTGGGATCTAGGCACTTTCCCTGATGCAGAATTTATGAACTGATCATGGGACAGATAAAATAGGGAAATACTTCTTTACAGAGAAAATTTCCTGGTCAAAGAGTTCAAAGGGTGATAGAAACTCACCTGGTCAGCTGTGTCTGGGGTCTGAACTGCTGACCTATCCTTTACTATGCTACTTTTCTTTGTCCCAGCAGACACCAATATGGGCTTCTTGCACCTTTCCAGTGGTCTCCTTGGTCATTCCTGTGTGCCCACTTTTGTCTACACACTTGTTTATGATTTATAGCTTTTGCGACACAAATGTTTCTAAATCAGGTTTTTATTTCAACAGCCCGAGGACAGTAAGAATAAAGACAAAATATTTACCTGCAGGTCCAGCCCAATTTTTCTCAAAACATGAGAATAAAACTGTGGAAATCAGCTTCAGTAAAGGCCTTGTCTGGGTGATCTGGCAGCCAGTCACCATCTTACTAGGGCCCAAATTTTTTCTTTCTGTCCTCCCTCTTTATTTCTTCCATGGGAACAGGAAATTGTCAGAATTTCTGTGTGTCTACAGTACTGATTCAGTACTGGGTTGTGTAATTTTTCTTCACATTTCTTTGGTGCTACAGAACAGCCTGGAGCTATTTCACAGTCAGCATCATCTAAAAAAACCTGACTGTACAAATACATTGACATTCACAAATCAATCACAGCTAGCCCTTAATCCTAAAGCTTTCTGTCAGCATTTATACCAGATGACACACTACCTCTCTTTGTATCTGGTGTGTCTTTCCTGCCTTCCTTCTCTGGTATTTCTGACTCTCATCATGCACACCTGAGACTGTTTAGAAGTAGAGCCATGAGTTTTCCTTGGGAGACCTATGCCTGCTCTGTGCTTTTTGGGGAATGCTGATACATGTCTGGTTTTGGCAAACTCTTATTATTTCAGCTGTCTGGTTTTGAAATGGAGTTTCATGACACTTAGAAATTCTTGCATTTATTATTGTTATTATAGCACTAGTGCCTCCTATAATGAGACCTCTTTCCCTCTTGCCATATCCCATCTCCTCTTACATGAGCAGATTTGAATCGAGGGGCTCAGTGCTGAGGGTTACAAACATTGCTTTGTCTGTTTTACAGTCAGCAGTGCACAGTTCAGTGTTGAGGCCGTCGTTTTTGGATATGCCCTCAACAGGACTGTTTAATCACTGCAGTGTGCCCTAAATTCCACTGACGCAAAGTGGGACTGCAAGGTTTGCCATCTGTTGTTCTGTTAGCATCTCAAAGAAGCCAGAAAGTAGAAAGAGAAAAGTACTAAGGCAACATATTTTTCCTGCATTAAAGCATAGGCAATTCCCATTGCATGTTGCATTAAAGAGAATTTTTTGATAAATATTTTGAAAAATCTAAAGCTTAAGTCTTAAATATTGAATTTTCTCTTTCTTCTCTACCTCTGGGAATATGTATTGCATTCTACTTCATTCTACCAAAAAGTTCACAAACCTGAGGATCAGTGTGCTCTTTGGGATGCAAGACCATGTTTTGGGGAAATAAAACACTGGGGCATTTAAAAAAAAATAAAACACAAAGCATTTAAATGAAGCTCTTTGGCTCCTACATGGCATTCCAGTGCAGTCAGAGAGCTGTGGGGGACATACCAGGTAATTCATGCCCAAAAGAATTCAAAAGAGAGGCATAAAAATCTACTTTTCTGAAGAGCAGAAATTTTAATCCTAAAATAAAAGACAGAAATTATGCAAACAGGATTTGGCCATAAGAAAATCACATGCCTTGGGTGTGCTGAGGGGCTTGTCTCGTGGCCCATCAGCATTACAAGGCTGTGTAATGCCCAGATTGTGGCATGCATTCACAGGCCTCTTCAAATCAAATGTGCTTGATTCTGTAACAATGAGACAATTGCACAGATATACCTCTCACTGTTCCATGCCATTTAGGTGAAGTTAATCCTTTAACAGTCAAGATTGTAAATAGCTTCCAACCAAAAGCCTAATTTAGTTATCAACATTTCATTCTGTGTTTATATAGAGCCTGGTGCAACGAGATCCTAATTCATGACTGGGCTTCTTTAGCAATACTGAAATAAGATTAACGGATCTTTCCTTTTGTGCCAAGAGTGCTGTGAGGCCAAAGGAAAATGCCAGAATACAAGAAACAAAATGCCTACAGGGAAAAAAGAGGAATCCAGAGTATGCCTTCTCTTTGTGGTCTAGTGATTAGATTTCTACTGGTATCAGGGGTATTGAATTAAGCAGTTGGTGGTCGGTGGTCAACATACAAAAGTACAGAGACATGGAAATAATTATTGTAAAATCCCAGAGGGTCATGCTGCAAGGTGATTTCTCCATGTTTATGCATTTCTCAATGCATGAAGGAAAGTTCTCCTTTCAGATATGAACTTCAAAAGCTTGGCACTTGGGCTCATGAAGTCTTGATTTCACATCTGCAGGTAAGTCCTACTGCACTGAGTGAATTCTCTTTTGAGTGTGGAGATAAATTGCACTGGGCTGTGTGAAAATATCTATACTTAGTAAGTAGTGCTCCAGATTAACAATTTTTAATTTGTCCTTTTTACATCCAGTGTCCTCTCTGCTGAAAATTCAGAAGTATTTATTAACTTGCTTTGAATCCTGGGTGCACACATGGCTGATGTTATTCTCTTTGTAGCTTCTCCTGCCTTTCTTCAATCTCAATTCTCTTAATGCTCCATGAATTTACTGATTCCATAGATATTAAAGTGAAGACGAAAGAGTAGTTTAACAGTTTATTACTCCCTTTAGATAAGGAACTTCAAAATTTTCACCTATTTGTTTTCATTTTAGTCCGAAGACTTTGGACTGAAGACTTTAGACTGAATCTTTTAAGCCATTATAGATGAAATCATATGCCCCAAGGTGAAAACAGATGACATCTCTGTTCCTGTCAGTATAAGCTGAAGAAAATTAATTTTCGATCCCAAATCTAACACAACTGCACTCTGAGCAGATAAGTAAGACATACAGCAGGTTTTATCAGCCAGTGGTGCTTTATCACAGCCCTTGGAGTGAGGGGAGAAAATCTGACACACTGAGCCATGTTCATGGCATTTTCAGTCCATGCTGTACCAAGTCCATTTTGATGAGACCCTGGTCCACATCTGGGTCTCTTTATCAAGCGGCTTCATCATTGTGCACCACAAAATCACCTCCCTGAGCCCCACAAGACGCCAGCGAGGCCCTGGACTTCAAGGTCTGATTTTGACCACTCTTAGAGTATAGCACTGGTTATGACAGGAATAGTGTGGGCATGTCCAAGCTGGGTGCAGGGAGGGGATCTGTAACAGAGGGAGTCCCGACCACATGGAGTAGAGGCTGGGTGCGTGCACTGACTGTCCAGCATTCACCTCTGGCCACTGGGGTTTTCTCCTCAGAGCAGATTATCCTACTCCTCCAAAGCAGTGTCTGATCTCACACTGAACCCTGTTTAGGTGAGGTCCCATAGGAGCTGCCCTTGGGAATCTGGGACAGGCAGAGTCCTGGCTGATCTCTGATTGCTGTGGCTGCAGGACATCAGAGTAGTCCATGCCATCTGGACACCTGGCTGAATGCCCTGGGGCATCTCAAGATACTGCTTGTTACCTGTGTTTGGGAATCTGATTTGTGCATTTGATAATAAGTTCCTCTTTCCCTGACAGTCTGTTTCCAAGTATAAATAGCCACATATATCTAAGCTTAACTCTCAAACCTTGTCTTTTCCAGCATGAATAAACCTGTACTCTGTTTCTCCCCAGATTATCATAAATCTTTTTTATGGTGTGTCTCTTTGAGAAGCTGGATAAGTTAAAAATACTTTCCGTGCTCCCTCTTGTATTCCCACATCCTCCTCAATGTATAAGCTCAGCAAAATAATGAATTTTAGCATAGCAGCTTTACCCAGGCTGCACAGGGCCAAGTTCCCTTTGTTACCTCTCCTTGTTATTTCTCTTTGCATTTATTGAAGGCTTATGGCAATCCTTAGTCACTTTCAACAATGTGTGAGTTGTGGCTGTTATCCCAAGTCTGTGGCCATCACCTGTGTCTCTGACTCCCAGGTGCAGGTTGGATGGTGACCGACCTACCTTGCAATTCAGATAACTCAGCCTCTGCAGTCTGCTATTCAATCATTTTTATTTTGATCTACAGTGAATGCCACCATCAAACACTTCATGTTCCTAAATGACTGACAAACTGTCAGTGTTGGCTCAGGGACTGGTCTCTATGGACTAGGCTGGAATGATCTTGATAACAGTTAAGTCTCCATTAAGACATGAAGAGATTCACCAATGAGGCAGTTCTTAGTTATTTTTATATGTACTTTGTTATTCTCCTTAAAATATTTTTAAACAAATTATCACCTGCTCCTCAATCAAATTCCCTGCAGACATCAATATAGACCATATCAATACACATGACCTTGTCAGCTATGCCTGAGATTCCCCTGAAAAAAAGGTATATATAATGCCTTGATTTTCTGGTACATGGGACAGCATGAGTGCCATTTCATCAAGCATATGAAGTATAGCCTGAGGCACCCAGTTAATGGTGTGTGAAGCACTGCTCTTAAAACTTCTCTCTAACCCTTACTAAAGAGTAATATTAGTACTTTGATGAATGACTGGAAGTAGCTGAGTTTCTGAAATTATTTTTGCATGCCATGATTTGCATTTTGGAAGGCTGATATATGAAAAGAGGACATTCATTTACAAATAATTTGGATTTTAAATCAAAAAAGGCTAATCTTGTCGCAAGACTGACATGTTTGTTCTGGCCAACTTTGTTCAGACACTGTCAACCATTTGGTTTTAGGACTGGTTGGCATTTTTTTCCATTTTAAGTGATGGTGATCCCACAGTCAGAGAAAATACAATTATTCTTCATTGTAATTTGTTTCTTCTACCTGATTTCTACTTTTATTGCTGTTACCTAAGAAAGCATCAGCTTGGAGGCAAACTGTTGCAGTTCTTTGGGTATAAATGCCCATATATGTCAATAAAGTATACAGAAGGTTTCAGTATAGATCAGTGAGCCAAATTCCACTTATATAACATTGTCTCCTGGAGACTTGCAGTCTGGACCATTACTCAACTGTCAATTAAAATTCCAGTAAGGCAGTGGACTCCTATTCTTAGGACTTTGCCTGTAATATATTATTGTGTGTTTTTTTGAAGGCGATCTTTGAAATTAGAAGAAGCTTTATCCTACGTAGATCTGAAGATTTTAGCCCAGAAGATATAAAACAGATGAGGATATGTCTTGGTTTTTTTAAATTCAATTACCATCTATTTTTATCTCAGACAGAATTTGCATAGAAACAATGTAAGTGAAGAAAAATGGTATCAAAGAATCAAATGGAAGGTGATCTAATTGGTGAGAACTCAAAGCTATTTATCAACAGTTTGCACATTAAGCTGGAAATCTCTATCTCTAGATAGATTTAACTCTAAATAACATAACACTGCAACAAAAACAAAATAACATTATCTCTAGAAAGCTTTTTGTTTCTTTCTTATACCTGTTTCTGTAGGGTAGCATTTAATCAAGCACAGCAAAACATTGGGGTGAGCTTGATCCCATTTATCTTCATCTTAGAGCTGGAGAAGCTCAGCCAAAAGAGCTATTGCTAAAAAATGATACATCTCTCTCTTTTCAGATTGTGACTCTTTACAATTTGTAGTCCACAGAGAATCCTCCTGTCTGCTCATATTTCAGGCTCTTAAGAACATGGATGTGTTGTGAGGGGGGGCTGCAGGGAGTGACCACTGTGGCTCCCTCGGTGACAGGCTCTCGCCGTGGGGCACAGCAGCTGCCCAGGTGAGGGAGGGCGGTGTCAGGGGCGCTGCTGGAGGACATCATGGGCACAGCTGCCCCGTGGTGCCTCCGCAGAGCTGGGGAGAGCTCGGTCTGACCACCCGTGCAGCACCATCGTGGTTATGCTGTGGGGTAACAAGGAAGAGCTCTGGTGCCTAAAGTGGAGCTTCACTGGTCAGTGAGACCCAAGAGCCTGGTTTACAGCTGACAGTGGAACTGGGGAATTGTGTCACCTGGCAGAAAAACAGCCTGCCCACCCCAGGGTACACTACTGCAACCATCAAGACACTGAGGAACTACTGTAAAGTTAGAGACTGAAATGTAAGACTGGGAAGGGTTTTTTGCCTCCGTACACAATGCTATTAAAATAAATTGGCAGGTTAAGTAATTCTTGCAAAGAATAGTTAACAAAGACTTCAGATTCTGCAGAAAGCATTTATCAACACCTTTACTAAGAGGTCGTTTGCCCAATCTTTTGCTACATTTTGTTGCTGCATTCCTTGCAGTCACTCAGTAGTTTCATAGCAATAAGCCACTGAATTTCTGCCTGTGAAGGCTAAGGCAGCACAAGGAATTTAGTGATAACTCTGCGCCTACAGACTGCACAGGGAATTGGTTTCCTAAAACTCCTATGAAGTGTGTGGAAAATCCCACGTTCAGTATGACAGCTTTGAAGTTTTGTGCCCTGATAGTCTAGAGAGATTCCACTGCTTCCTCACCCATGGGACTTTTCATAATGCCAGCAGTGGCATCCCAGAGACATTTACTTGCCTAACTGGTAGCAGAATCATATGGGACTTAGAAATCAGAACAATTATGCTGCTTCCCCAGCGGGAACAAAAAGGATTAACCAGAGAAATGCAGCAGACAGCATATTTAGCAGTGTGAGCAAATGCAAAGAGCTCCCCTTGGCATTCTGTCTTGACCGGCTCCAGTCTTGGCTAGCAGAAACAGTGTGTCAGATGACAAATGTGGCAAAACATAGTGCTGTTTGCTCTGGGCTGTGTGTTTCCGGGATGTGATTACATGTCTGTGGGAAGCAGGTTCCTTCAGCCTTCCTGGCCAGTTATGGGAGAACACGGGATGTTGAATGTTATTTGTACCCTGAGGTTGCTGGTTCAAATATTGTCCCAAATGGCTTGTAACTAAATATCATTACAATCTGGTTAGAGCTCTGTCTTTAATATCAATTAGCCAGTGAAAAAGGAACTTATGGTTTTGCCTCGATTCTTAGTAGACAGATACCCATATCATATCAACTGAACCCCATGCTGTTCACCTGGAGTGAACAAGTGAGGCATTTGGGAAAGCAGCTGACCATAATCCTGAAAAAGCCTTACATGATTATGGAGTGTTGCTGTGCCCTTCGTGGTAGAATATTTGACTTTCCAGTTCATTTTGCTTTCATGTCTCCTAATCAAGTGATTAGGATAATTTCTGTTTAATTATTTGCTTCTAATTAAGAATGGAAAGAGAACACAGTTGTAGTTAGAGATTCATCCATCGTACAGTTAAGGACAAATCCTTCTCCAGGATAAATTGACATTGCTCTAATGATTTAAGGGGAGCTTCAGTCAACTGAAAGTCTTCCCCATTAATATGGACAAGTTAAGCCCATAAGCCTGTTGTGGTCCTCAATAATGATTAGCATGCAAAGAATACTGGCATTAGCCTCTTGGCAATGATGTTTGATTTAATTATTTGAAGACAAATTTCAGGGAATGGAGGTCAGTCATAAATGAGAACAAGTGCAAATTCTGTTCTCTGAGTGTTTTCTTACAGCTGTACCACAGCCTCCTACTGAGGAAAAAATATACCTCAACTTGGGTGATGAGATAATAACGTGAAGAATAATTCCTGAGAAGATGTTATCTTCTTTGCCTTGCTCCATATAATCCTCAGCTCCACAGCAGGAATGCTGGAATGCTGTGATTAGGGATGTACTGCCTTGAACCAAGTGCTATATAAATTGGGTTTAAAAGGAATACATGGAAAATGGGAGCCTTCCCTCAAAATGTTAATCCATTATTTTCCCTTGTAAGTGGAGGGTGTTTCTTACCCTCACCTTGGGTAAGAGACCACCTCCAAGATGCTGAATTGAAAAGCTGAACACTCTCCTGAGCTGCAAACATCAAAGAACACAGTGGAAGTTTTTCAGTATTTACTCATATGTTTCAGATTCATGATGTAGAGTAGAAGCTGATGGGAGGAAAAAAACCCACAGAACTCAAACCACTGCTTTTGCTGCTGGTTACAGCAAAACCCATCAAGGTTTATTTTTATCCAGTCCCAAACTTTTCTTTAGTCAGAGTCCCTAAAGTCACTTTATATGCTGGAGAGAAATATGATTGTACAAACATGGGAAGAAATCTTTCTCTTCATGAGTAGAAAAATATGGCCTTTTATAAATGTTGACTTTTCTTTAGGTAGTCTATAATATTTTCATGTTGATGACAAAAGTAACTGAAATCCAGTACAAAGAGCAAGTGGGTGGTCTGGAAAGAAAAGAAAAGCAATATGGACTGATTTACTTTTTTTGTGTAGTCTGTGATAGAGTGAGACTCTGTGAGACATTTTAGCTACATGACAGTTTGACTTTTTTACCTCTCTGATTATTCAGTATGAGATAGTAATAATGGTTGCAATATCTTTGAAAGCTTTGCTGCCTAGAAAGCTCTGAGACATCCCAATAAACTCAGTTTTCCAGTGTTTATGAGGATACCAAACATATTTATGGAAGTGGGCCAATTATAATACAGGAGAAGAATGTAGGAGGTTTTTGAAGACATGCTGAAGATTTTGCAGATAGAGGAAATTCTTCCTATGGATTTCCACTTTGCGTACTTATTAGTTGAAAACTCGCCAGAGCTACAACTGTACTAATAGACACCCTGTACTAACAGGGTGAAGTATGAATCAAACAAGATAGAAGTTAAAAGTAATTACTTCGAATTGTTGATCTTGGTTAACAAAACTGGAGAAAGAAGAAAGGGAAAAATACCTTATCTGTGACTAGGTAATTCCAAGGGTTCATCTTGCCTGAGGTGATAATGCTGCTGCTGGTAAAAGGACACTGGAGAGCCTCACAGGGACCCCTGAAGGGACTTGAGCAGCTTCTGCATCTCAGACCCCTCCCCATGGCCCTGGGAGATATTGTTCATTAAAGAAAAAAGCAGCACTTGTTTGGTTTTTTTTTACCCCAGAGAAATGCTCAGGAAAATGTAGTGTATTCATAAGAGAAATAAAAAGGTAACTCTCCCCCAACCTAGGAATATTTAAATAACAAAGGTTGTATAATCTATGTATTCTTTCTTACAGCTCATTGAGGAACGGCCTGAACTTTTGGCTGCTGAACTTTACAGTGTAGGGAGTGGGAAGAAACAAAAACTAGTGGTATCCAGCTACTGCCTGTCCTATTAAAAAAGCACGTGCCAAAATACTCTCTGGTAAACAAAACTGTTGTTTGATTATTAAATATTAGACTGTTCAATAAAGTGTTTGATATATAATTCAATGAAAGCTGTAAAAAATCAAACCTCCTTTCCCTCTTCATTATTTATGCCCATTATAAGTGTTATTCAAATATGATAAAGCAATTTGGTGAGTGATAGGTTTAGTGTTGACATTTCTTTGTTGGAGCTGGATCCACAAAGATAAACTCAACTAAGCACTAGTCAGAGTTTGCTGACGTTAATGAACAGGGATGATCTATACATGAATAAACTCATGGACGCCTGCCTGATTAGTCACATGAGCCAAATTCACACGGAATCAGTCTGTGTGTTGTCAGGAACCTTGAATCAGATTAAATATGTTCTTGATCTACTGTGTATTATGGACATGGACTGAGCCATACTAAATCTGAAGACTCCTGAGGAAAATGTTTTACTGTTTGAACACAGGCCTTCATGTAAATGTTATAGTTGGCCATGACACCTTGGTTACAGCTGGGACCAAAATCTTAATCCATCAGACTTCCTCAGAGGTGAAGAAGAAATTAAAATCCAGCTCTGCTTGCAAAGGTCAGGTTCATCTGAAAAGTAAACACCAAGTATAACTTTGAAATGACAGCAGATCATGAAATCACTGATTACGAGGTAGCACATCTAGCATTTAAAAGCCACCATTTATTGACAGGTGTTGAAGACCAGTGCAAAGCCAGGGTTATACCTGCAGTGGAGCTCCTTACAACCGCATTTCTCACCTTCCCCCTATATTCAGATGCCGACAGACTAAACATGTTCTACAGACACGTGAATGGCTGGAGATGACTCCATTTCTGATGTTTGGTTTTTTTTCTCTGTCCCAGCTCTTGCTAAATGACTTATATTTCCATACATTTGCAAAGCAGTGATAAGGACATTCCCAGTTGTATAGGTGCTCTTGAGAAAATCTGCCATGACAAGAAAATGTGTGCATGGAGGCATGAGAGGCAGCACCTCTTTCCAAGTGGATGAGGAGGGGTGACTGACGTGGTAAATGAGGAATGGTGCCAAGTCCCCCCAAAACATGTGGGCACTGCATGTCTCAGAGACAGCTTTTTTTGGCAGGGTGAGGTATAACCTTGCCACTGCCTCTTGCGACTCAGTCATCAGGGTTGGTGCACTGAATGTCCCTTGCACCATCCTCGTATTTTGCAAAGGTGAACCAAGTTTTCGATACTTACTGTGATTTAACACCACCATTTAGCAAGAAGAAGAAACTCATCTATTCAACCCAAAATCTTTGGGCTTTAGTTCAGGAAGAAAATGTGGGGATTATCCACTAGCCCCCAATACTGTCCATGGTATAATAAAAAACTCCAGTAGAACCATGGGCATCAAAACTTAGTGCTCATTTTCACTTAATTTTATTGGGACACTGGGAATTGAGTTAGGTGGACAAAAATGTAGACCTTGGAAAAAAGCAGGACAGTTACATAAATCCCCAGAATTTCAGTAATAAAATGAAGTTAGAATGTTAGGCAGATACCATCAGCTCCCTTTTAAGGAAGCTTAACAGACCACATAGGTTTTTTTAACCCCTTTATGTTTTATTTGAATGCTGAGTAAACATCTGAGCTCTACAATGCATGTAGGCTGTGTGAAAGATTAATGTGCAGAAAATAAGCCATGTTTAGTACATCTGGAAATAATTATTGCAGACTTAGCACAGGGTATAAATACTGTCATAATTCCAATCAGGAAGGCACAGGAGACATGGGAGCTCATTAGCTTTTCCCTTTTTTAGAGACAGGTTCAAAATTTGTTTTCCAGTAGGAATGCAAAGAGGTTTGTTATTGTTTATTTAACATGTGCTTGAGTAGTCTCATAACCATGGGACCTGAGAGCATCTTATTCCGATATTTTGGGAGATACATTCCACCTCCTTTCCTGCAGTTTTCCCATTCACTCTTGCAGCCCTTCCATCCATCACATCAGTGTGCTGGCATCCTCTAGTCTGCAAGGGCAGAGTGCACGGGCTGCCCTCAGCGCAAAGCCACGGTGGGAGGCTTCTCTTGGAACTGGGGCAATGTTCAGTGGCTGAAACAGTGACCGGAGTGCTGTAATTCAGACTTTCTGAGCAAAGCCTGCACTCACTGCCCTGCTGCCATCTGCCCCTGGGGAGCTGGCAGGGGGTCCTGGGGTGACTTTATGATGTGTATCCCCTATTGCTGCTCTGTGCCCAGAAATTAACTTTGTGCCTTTCTGTGCCTTTAAACTGAGCCTGAGAGGGGGAGGGAAAAAAACCAAGCGAACTTTTCAAAACAATTGTTCAAGGACACAGATACAGACTCTCCTGCTGCAGCAGCGAGAGTGGGTGGAAGCACCTTTCGTGCTCCTTTTCTCCGGAGTGAGACAGAGAGTTGAACTTTGTTTTCCTGGGACTTTGGTTTTTCCCTTCTTCTCTTCTGGACTGTTTCAACAGCAGAACACATCAGGAGAATTTTCCACCAATGTCCTGGAGGTGGTCCCATGCTGACCCAGCTCTGAGGAGGAGAGAGACCACACCTACAGAAGGACTCTGAAATCTTCCCAGTTTCTCTCCATAGCGAGAGGTTTCATTATTCAGCATTATTATTCTTTTCCTGTGTGTTGGTTAAATAAATAGTTTTTTTATCTCTTTCACTTTCCTCAGAGGAAAATTTTTTTTCATGAACCTGGTGGGGGAGGGGTGGTTGTAACCTGCCTTTCTATCAGAGGATATTTCCTCTAAATTTGTCCAAACCACCACACAGGGCAATGGTGGGAGGGTGGTGGCACACTTTGGGCAGTGCTGTGGGGGCTGGCACTGACCTCAAGGTTTGCATGACAGCACTCAGAGAAGAGATCTGCACAAGAGACTTAACTGAGTTACCACAGAATCATAGAATGGTTGGATTGGAAGGGACCTTGAAGATCACCTAGTTCCAACTCCCCTGCCACAGGCAGGGACACCTTTCCTTAGACCAGGTTGCTCAAAGCTCCTTGAATGTTTCCAGGGATGGGGCATCCACAACTTCTCTGTGCAACCTGTCCCAGAGCTTCACCACCCTCACAATAAAGATATTCTTCCTAATCTTATCTTACCCTACTCTCTTTCACCATGCAAATAGCAGGGGTAAAAAGAGCGGCTGCATTTTGAATAAGAGAGAGTGACCACTCGATGGTACGCTCTTTTTGCATCCCACTAGTGATGAAGTAAGTGGACATGGGAACATCTGTAACGTTTCCAATATTTTATGACAGTGGATAGTGCTGGCAGCAGATTTCAAAAACTGGTAAGAAAAGCACTGTTGACATAGTTAGGGCAGCATATGGTCTCCTTGCTATCCAGTCATTCCACCCCAAGTACATCCTAATGCACAAACAGCTCTGGAAATGAGCACTTTGTAGTGGTTACGTAGTAGGTGGCTTAAGACAAGTTGGTTCAAAGGGTGTGTTCTGTATTTAAGCCACACTTGACATGACAAATCTTCCTCTTGTTTTCAAATGCAGCACTAGCAAGGCCTCATTTATTTCCTTCAAGAAGCAAAAGCAAAATGTGGAAATTTCTTGATCCTGCTGCAATCCATCAAAAACAACGACTATGCCCATGGTCTTCCAGGAGGAGACATGAATGTTTTCCCCTCGAGGCATCTGAAATGTTGGATCAAATTGCAAATGAGAAGAATGTTATCTCATGAAAAAAGATAAAACACCAGGAAAGACACATGAAGAGGTTAAGTGGCAGGGTCAGAAGTAAAATGAGAGCAAATGTATTGATTTCATGACAACAAAATGATGGCTTTCACAGCAAGGATTTATTACTTTGCACTTCACAGTCTTGGACGATAAAGGCTTGGCTTAAATCTCAGTTACAAAATTAAGATATTAATTCATAGTTTCCCTCCCCTCTGCCCCCAGAATTGTTTACTTTAGCCTGGAGTTTGGTTTATCCTGTAAAGGAAATGGAATCTGGCATTGAAATTTGGATCTTGACCCAAATGCTCTACAGAACTGGGCCATATCAAAAAAAGATGAGATTGTGACACTCTGGCCTCATATTCTGGGGTCAGGTTTTCAATTACATGTAAAAACTGGGAACAGATCTTTCTGTACGCTGGTTTGTAATACCTCACAAGAGAAGAGGGTGGTCATTTGATCTCAAATGTCTAAACTTCAAAATCCCCACCCTGACCTCAAAGCCTACTGTACTTCATTACATTAAAGTTCACCTGGCCATACGTACAGAAAACTGCATGTACCAATAGATCTAGTTTCTCATTTGGGAATGCTCATTATGCATATCTTCTGTGCTGTCATTTGCCCAATTTGTTCTTTCAGCTGTTTAAAACTGGAAAAAGGAAATGCCCCGGTCAAAAGAGAACTCTGTCTGCATCATAGAGTAACTTGACCCTGTCATGAGCCTAAACTGTATGTCCCACTCCTTCCCTTGCTGTGATGTGTACCAAACCAACCCCCCACTCTTTTTCCTTGCCTTGCCTTGCCTTGCCTTGCCTTGCCTTGCCTTCCTTTTCCTCTTTACCTCTTTCATTATTAAAAAAAAAAAAAAAAATCGAACATCTAACCTTGTTTGTTTTTAAACAAGTTTTGGGGTATATTTTGAACCTTTCTGGGTTCAATCTGTTTTATTCATAGAGACTCAGTTTTCTTTGGTCTTTTGTGCTTAGATTGGATTGCAACTGTGACCAGTGACAGGACTGGAGGGAACAGTATGAAGCTGTGTCAGGGTAGGTTTAGGTTGGGTGTCAGGTAAAGGTTTTTCACCCAGAGGGTGGTTGGGCACTGGAACAGGCACCCCAGGGAAGTGGTCACAGCACCAGCCTGACAGAGATCAAGAAGTATTTAGATAACACTCTCAGGCACATGGTGTGAGTCTTGGGGTGTCTTGCATAGGGCAGAAGTTGGACTTGATGATCCTGATGGGTCCCTTCCAACTCAACATATTCTATGATTCTATGATTCTCTGATAGCTCCAGCTACTTCCCTCATCTAATATATTCCTACTGGGCAAATTTGCTTGCTAATGTAGATTTACAACCAAGGCCTGAAAAATGCAATTATTTGTAATTTTAGTGGCTGCCCAGGCACGAAATCTGCTACAAAATCATATCATGGAACTGGGTGGTCTGATTACTCTTGCCCAAATACAGTGCATGACAAATATTTTTCTTCATGTGTCTGGTCTTCTCTGGCCAAGCTCTTGAGTACAGGGATGCCACGGTGGAGATACTAAAAAGGGAGAAGAAAATATTTTTTTTGCAAAAGTGAGCACAGAGAGTGATCTGCATCTGTCTGCAAGGCAAAGAGATTAAATGCTCTGCAGGAGGCAGAGTCATGCAAAAGCAGACAGGTCACAGAATAAAACTGTAGGATTTTTGGCTGGGTGTTTCCTGAAACTGGTCTCTGTAAATTAGATTACATTCTGAGGAGGAAGGTTGCTGGCAAGGAAGGTGTTCTCACATCCAACAGATTAGCAGAGGTTGTGATCCTCTGCTACAATTGGCTCAAGACATGGCTGCATGTATTTTCAGCAAGGACAAAAACAAGACATAAACATGCACATTTCATGTATGTCAATAGACTAAATTTAAGGCATCTTTTCCTTTTGAGGACTGAATAGATTTTCCAATCTCCTCCTGTGGGGCTAAGCTTCACCACACCCCTGAAGTTACTCTGAGTAACCATGCACATGCAACACAGAACAGCAAATAACATGAAACTTGGTTTCAAGCTGTATCTGTCCTTAGCATGCAGGTTTCCAGCTCCTGGGACAAACATACCTTCAGAATTTTTTTTCTTTTTTTCAGTGCTTGGTGGATAAGACCATAAATGACAATTATAGGAGTAATTTGAAGCTTTTTCTTGTGATCAAAGAATGTACTAGGTCTACAGTTTGCCTGTATAAAGAACATCCTTGTTGGTCATTTAACAGAGGCAGTTCATGTTAACTGTGTGGTTGTTTCTCAAGAAGGGAAATATTTTGCACTAAATATTTCTTCATAAAATAAATGTTTGTTCATAAAATGTATGTGTATATGCATCTCCTTCAGCTTTTTCAACTACTGCATATGGTGAAGAAATATCTCTTGAATTTTTCTTTGCTGAAATCTCAATTTTTCTCCTTTAATTTTTAGATTGAGAAGAGCTGGTAGCTGTGCCCTTGCCAACAAAAATAACTCCTGGTAACAACATGTATGAGGTGAATTATTTGTTAACCTTCTGAAAGAGCAAGGAGAACAAAGAGGAGATGAGATGGAGCTACAGAAAAATAGTGACACGAGGGCCAGGATTTTGCCACTAGAGAGTGTAATTCTACTACATAATTTGACCTTTTCTGCTGCTAGAGAGAAACTGATTCAAGGCAATTAACTTAGAAATGTGTGATATGTTGACTAGGATTGCCTGAAGTACTTTCTTAAGGTCTTTTATCAACATGAAAATCAAATGCTTGGAAGATAAATGCATTACTTCCTCTGTGCATTACTTAGCATGAGTTTCAGGTGGCATTTTGCAAAGTAAGATGTATGTAAATTGGAATAAGAGCTTATATCAAACTTGTCCTTGAGGCAGATGGTTATGCATTCAAATTTAAATTTCAATCATTTTAATAAATTAAGTCAGCCGTAATGCATTTATATGTATTTTTAAATTTTGTTTTCAACTCTGTGTGTTCTGTCACTATGCATTCCCCTTGGGCTGATGTTGCAATTTTTACCTCAAAGACAGTTTTTTAAAAATTCTGCCTTTGCTTCTGCTGTGGAGAAACAAAACTGCACTGTGAAAGTCACTGCTGTTCCATGGCTTAATGATAAGTAAACCAGGCACGTAATGGTTAGAGAAGTAGCAGAAATGAACCTCTCACTTACATGTGAAGCCACTTCTGTTGATGGATGTATAACTTTGTCATGAGGCTCACATGGGGATTCTTCACTTGACTGCTGCAGTCTGCCTGTGGTGGCACCCACATGCAGCTTTAGGTCTCTTTCAGAGCTCACATAGTCAGGCCTCAGGTCATATCTCCCTTGATAATGCCTGGGATTTCTCTACCTTGTTGCAGCCTCACTCCTTCTCACTGAACTGAGAGATGAAGCCACAACTGGCAGCCAGAAGCAAGAATTGGCCCCTGCAGGACCTGCTGGCGGGCGTGAGTTCTGAGGGAGCTCTGGAAGCCTGTGGCATGGATCTAGTCACAGACTGGTGCTGGCAGAGAAAATGAGGGTTCTCAGGTCATCCATGGCCACTGTTAGGTGATGTGAGGAGCCCGTGAAACGCAGAGTCACAGCTGTCAGGGCCATGGATAAGGAAAACGTGCAGCTTGGCATCAGGCCTATGGACAGCCTTAGTAGCCCTTGTTCAAACCAAGCTCCAGCTAGCTAGAATGACCAGAAGGATCATTGAACCTGAGCAAGAATAAGGCTACTGAGTACACTCCAGTGATCCATGGTTAAGGGATCCTTAATGGCTCCTCTCTGTGTGCACAAGTGTGCGTACAAAAAATACAGCCCTTGTACCTGGCACCTGGCAGGTTTAAAACAGTCTGACTGAATTGTGTATGCATAGTATCTGTTCCTTACCACTCATCTCCCACGGAGTATGTTGGGAAAGAGTTTATATGACAGGTTCCAGTAAGCACTTAAATGCTGTGCTCAGGAACCTGGGAAGGGGTCATCACATACACTGAGATCTATGAATGTGGCTACACCTCTAACAACATCCTTGAAAATATGTTTTAGCCCTGAAGCTAGTGAAACCATTATTTTTGAGTGTAACTGCATTTATTTTAGCTGAGTTTACTATAGGGGTGAATCTGACTAGGTTTTTCTCTGCTGGAATTTTAAAACTTTGCAGTGAATTGAGGTATATGTGACCCAGAACATCTATTAGTGTTTTAAAAGTTTTGCTCCATTCTCTTTTCAAAACAAAGCTGGTATAAACTTACATCTCACGTACACTAAATGCAACAATTAACTCAGTCATAGCATGTTCCAAAGGACATGTTGTTCTGTGACTGGCCATTGAAATACCAAACCAATTATGTTCAATTCATGTATCATTTAGGCAACACGATGCGTTTAAGAAAGAATGAGTATTTTTAGTGAGTTTTATATAGTTTCCATGGTGATTGTACTAAAAGAAATTACAATAGTCTTAAATATGTTTTCATTTAGAATATCTTGAAAGAACTTCTTTGGTTCCGACATGCTGTGTTTACACTATAATTCGTTCCAAATGACTGATTATTATAAAATGTAGATAAATTGGCGTGGCAGTATTGTTCAGACACTTTAACAGAGCACCAAAATAGTTCAAAGCTTGTTGCTCCATATTTTTATCCCAGCTGACATGCACATTAAAGTGGGAAAAGGTTCCAAAAAGGCAGTAACATTAGGATTTAAATTCGGTGCCACAGTTTTGCATCAGGCCATCTTCCAGAGTACATTTTGCTCTTGCTGTTTTATTATAGAATTCAGGAGCTTATCAAGAGACAGCTAAACTTTGTTGGCAGCTTCTCAGGAACACACAGTAGTTCAAAACTGGGAGTATTTGCATAGCAGTGAGGGGTAGGGGCAACAATTGTTATACGGATTGCACTGATAACTCTTAGTTTGGCTGTAACCACCACCCCTCCATCCACACATGCTTCAAACCCTATCCAGAGCTAAGTCTCTGGGCTTTAGATGAAGATGGGAACAAGGTACCCCTGAAAAAGGGATTGGGGTGAGTATTGAACAACCTACTCTTGGCCTCTCAGCTGAGGAATGAGTTGGGTTTAGGCTTTTTGAAGCTTTGGCTTTCACTAACTAGTGTAAGGTGGCAGCATGCACGTAAAATCCTTGTAATACTTTTTAAAAGTCATTCAAGACTATATTATGTTGTTCTTCTGTGAATTATAAATGCTGCAGCCACAGTTAGTTTCCAAGACACGGATCAAGCTGAATGACATCTGGACTCTGAGGTAACCCTAGATGAAAATGCTCCTCCTGTGTTCAACTCAGTCTTCTTGGAAGCTGCTCCTCCATAAATGTTTAATAATACACAGTAACTGCAGATAATGGCCAGCTGGGATATGGATGCTTTTGTTCATGTGCAACTACTTTGAAAAACTGAGATAATGCTGGGAAGACAACAGTGCTTGAACTGGGAAATATTCCTGGTTATTTCTCCTCGACTTCCCCTCCCATATTTGAATTTTGTCTGTCTTGAGGTCCTCAAGTCTGCATGGAAATCTGCACTTTTCAAAAGAGCTGAGAACAACTGTGTATAATCATGTGCAAATGCACAAGGATGGTGGTTCAAGAAAATGTGTGTCTGAGTTCTGAGACAGCACGAAAGAAAACAGAAGCAACGCTGTTACTGCAGTACCAGCTTCTTGCTGGAAGGAAGTTTATCTTTAGGGAAGGTAGGAATACAATACTGCTGTTACAAAGCTGTCTCTTCTTTAAAGCACATTTGCTCAGGACCTTCCAGAGAGAATCATAACTTTACTTTTACATGAGATGTTGGATTTTGGCTGATGTGCTTCAGCTTATCATGATGGTGTTTTGTAAGCAGAGACGTCAGCTCATACGGGAGGCTTGCAACGTGCTGCAGAGAATGCACTGCTGTTACTGGGTGAAATTCTCCATCCAACCTTGTAGAGGTCAAACAGCCAGATCAGATGATTTTTGCCAAAATTTCCTTTTTTTTTTTTTTTTAACTTGGAGAAAGGGAGCAATGATCACAGTGATTTCAAGCCCTTTCTAGTTTTCTCTAGCTCCCTGGCCTTGGTCACGGGCTCTGTGTAAAACACTGTCATCTTGTCTCAGGTTTTCCAGGCAGTACATTCTGCCTTTAGATAAGGTCCACCACTCTTTTTGCACCTAGGTCAAAGTAAGAATTTTAGCAAAATTGCTGGAAGGAGCTGTTGAGGAAAAACAAAAACAGACTAGATTTTGTCTCTCTTAGAAGCATCTCATGTTTCCCTTTATCAGCCTGTGCATCAGGGAAAATGGCCTCAGTTTGGGATAGATTTGACTCAGATCAATATTTATCTGCTGCTCTAGTACCTACACCTATGAGCAAAGCACAAACGTCATCAAGAAAACAGTCTACAAAGTGTCAGAGGGTTGCAGTGATCCAAATGAGAGCCCATACTACTAATAACTGGCTTAGCTGAGAAGTGTCTGGGGACAGACAAACAGCCTTTGTTTCTTTTATAGCAGGAGAAGAAAGGAAACCTGTTATACTTCAAGGGCTGCTGTGTGTGTGTGGTCTTTTCCTCACACAAGCTTACCTGAAAACTCAGTGTTATGTTCATAAGCATCCTGCAGTTATTCTAACTTATTTTTCTTGGCTGTGGTTCTAATACAACTGCTGCTCAAGTATCAAAATGTGCCACACACAAGTAACTACTCAGACAGCAAAGTGGGTTATCTCAGACCACATAGCCAGCAACACACATGCTGTTTTGCACTCCTGTCTTTAATGTAAACAACCTTTACCTGGCATAATGCATTTCTGCTCTAGAGAAAACTGACACACCTTTGATAACTGATGGTGATTTGCAATTAACTGTAAAGTGCAAAGCAACTGTCTTCATTTAAACACAGGGAAAAAGGGCTTTTCGATCTTCACATAGCATTGTACATACCCTGAAAGTCCTTGAATTATATATTCCTTGGGAATTACTTGCTGTCTATTTACAATCATCAGAACTTCCTATAATGATACACCATTGTTTTCTTATCATCTCTACAACTATATGGTAATAGGGCTTTCTATTTTGGTTCTAACGGCTTCATACACAGGTGATTCCAAGCTCTATTTTTTGTCTCCTTTCACAAAATCACAGAATGGGCAAGGTTGAATAAGAATTACATTGGATCATCTTGTCCAACCTCCGTGCTCAAGGAGGGTCATCCTAGAACACATTGCACAGGATTGTGTCCAGATGGTTCTTGAATGTGTTTTTACTGGATAGCATCACAGTGTTGTGCTTTGTGTTGAATGCTGAATGTAAACAGAAAGTGGATGAAAGTAACAAGCCAAAACATTAAAGTGCATTTTTGTCCCTTTCACTGTCTTTTAAAAATATTTTAAGTTTTACACTATAAAATACTGTCACTCTTCCTTTCTGTTTTACTTATGATTGTGGTGGGGTGAGAGGGCAGGTCAGACTCTGGAAGACTTTTGAAATTTTTGCATTTGCCAGGAAGCCATTTTAATGATTGTAACAATTCAGGAAGACCCACTAGCCAGATAAACTAAAACCACCATCAGTGAGTTTGTGAGTGCAGCCACCACTGTGTGCATGTGCTTAGGGCTGTGTGTTTTGGGCTCTGTGTGTGCTTTGAGCTGTGCAGATACTTGGTTTAACCTGCCATATGCTAGAAAAGAGCCTGTGATCAGATACATCTGGAAGATTTTACCAGAGGTGTGAACCACTGTCAGTTCTGTTCCTCTTAAAACGTGCAAGATAAATAAGCAAAATTATCGTGGTACAGATAATATGGTGGTACAGAAGGGAAGGAAATGGGCTTGTGGAGTCTGAGTGCCTGCACTGTAATTTGGCCACTTACCTTGATTTTCGTTTCTGCCAGTACAGAAGAGGCAATACTGTGATACACAGAAAATAAGTTAACCTTTCATAAGGAAGCCTGGGTTCAATAAGAACACGTTGATTCAGCCCAGCAGAGAATTTGATATATTTCTCCTCACTGATGCCATTATCAGTCCTCCAGAGCAGCGCATTTTTACTTTCTTGCAATATAGAGCACTGATTGTTTTTGAAATGTTGATGCAGTTTGTCAAAGCAATGAGGTTGTTCTCATTTATGAGAAGACTTCTTTCTACAACTAGATTAGTGCAGTAGTGCAGAGGAAGCTTTCAGAAAGCAATAACTGAAGCTCAGTGCCTTTAATGGGCCTGTATTTTTTAAGATTAGTACACATTACTGTCAGCAACTTTTATACCCGAGGAATCAGACAAAACAGTGCAGGTAAACACACTAAAGCCTTTAAGGAGAAAGGAATAAATGGAAACTGTGATGGTTATAGGCTTTTTGATGGCCTATATTTAGGAAAATTCCTCTTTGTGACTACTCTATCTCTACCAATATTCTCCTGCAGGCGGTTTATTTTTGTCATATATATGCTATGAATATTGGCTCCTTTGATAACTAAGCAAAAATCAATGAAGATGAAGTCAGGGATAGTCTGGTTTCTATTAGAGTTTCAGCATGATGCAAGATGAGTTTTCTTTTACTGATTAACACATCTGAGTCTGAAATACCAGTGATTTTTGTGAGGGAGAATTTAATGCTTCAATAACCATAGTAGATATTTAGTCTTCCTATGTCTCCATGTAAATTTCAGGGGGAAAATGGCAAGATAGGAGAGATGTGGCTGCCTAGTGCTGCAGGCAGGTGTGATTAGTCTTATACTTATTTTTCAAGTGGTACATTGTGATATTAAACTTGCTAAACATCCTTGAGAGCAGGAGACAGGGCAAAAAACGCTTGTAAACCCACTCACACAATTAAAATGGCATTGTCCAAATTTCCAGTCTTTGATGTTCCTGAAAATTACACAATATTATTGGGAAATTATCTTAACTGTTCTACAGACCTTCAGGTACTATAAATTACCATCTTGCTACAGTAGTAGCAGTTTATATCACTTGAGGATTTGTTCCCTGTGTTGTAAACCAAAGCACCAGGCTTCTCAAGCAGTTCAAGCAACTTGCTATTTAAAGGTTGGGCCTAAAGTTGTGGTCACAACATGAATAGTCCCTGTCAAATTCAAGCCCTGTGTGTGTGCTCACTTATCAGAGAACCTGAAATCACTTAATGTTTCTCTTCTTTCTGACCAGTAACGCCTCCAACTAATTATTCCTGAAGAGAGATCCCTCGAGAGAAGGCTGACATCTGTGTCACATTTTGACTGCTCTATTAGGAGCCTGGTGTTATATGCAGTCCGTGTCTGATCAGATTTCACGTGCCCTGAAATCCAGACAGCCTGGAATGGAATACTCTTAGGCAGTTAAATTACTTTAAATATTTAAACATAGAATTTGACAGCATCCATTAGGTCTATTAAGGAATCTCTCTTCTTGCTATCAGAACCAACCACACAGCTTACAAACTGTATGACTTTCAAAATGAGTAACACTTTCTTCTTCCTATGTCCTCCAAGAATAATTTTTCATGGTAGTTTCCAACATTTCCACAAGACTGCCAGAAATTTCTATGGAAGTTTCTGATCCTATTTCCACTGAAGGCAATGTCACTAAAATTTGTTTTGAACTAATTGAAAGAGAAGAGAGAAAGGAGAAGGGAACTAATAATTTATAGTACAGAAATTTATGAACAAACCTGGATGAAGCAAATTAAAAATTGTATCAATTTGTCAGTAAAATCTGAGTGCATCAAGCAAAATACTTTATTGTAAGATCTCTTTGGTCTAGTACCAAATCACAAAGGACTCCAGAAGGGAGGCTAGTAGTGCACTGCCAGCTCATGGAATGAACTCCAGCACAAAGGAATTAAATAACTTTCTTGTGGCCACGACTGATTTCAATGGCAAAGCTGAGGGCGTCAGCCAGGTTTTGTGACTGTCAGTACAATCTCTAAACTGGTAAAGTTGTCTTCTATCTTTGGAAAATGCCACAATATCAGTGTTGTTCTAGTTTGGCTTCAGTTGAAGTCAGTTAATATTAAGCCCATACTCCATATATAAAGCAATGATACCATTTTCAAATGGCATTTTACCTTCCTAGAAAGATTGGCACCACTCTAATAATGATGAAAACCCTCTGCATTGTGTTTTGTCTGATTTCATAATCTTATATAAATATTTATTAAGACATATTTATTCAAGAAAAAAGATTCCTTTATGCACATCCCACTGTCTCTTTTTGAAAGCTGTTCTCTTCTAAGGTTTTGCAAGGCTCTGAAAAAACCCAACTTTTGTAGTGTTTGCTACACATTGTTCTCACATTTAGTGTCTGCTCTAAATTAATGTCCTGATAAATTATTCTACTTCAGAAATTGTTCTGCTTTCTTTATTCTGTTATTATTTAGGACATTTTCACTTTGTGATTGCAATAGGATGGTAATTTAAGTAAGAAAGCAGAGCTAAATTGTGTGGTATGATAATTTTTGCTGGATCTTCAGTAGCCTGTTGATGTGACATTGTGATAACTTTGAAGTAACATTCACACTGAAATTACAAAATGCTGCTTTCAGGGGATGTTGACATAGAACATTTGTACACAAAATGATGCTATACCTGAAAGTGTGTTGTTATATGATGATAGCAAAAAAAAAGATGACAAATTATACTAGAAACAGAAACAATGAATTGGGTTTTTTTTTTGAATGTGAGAAAAATTGGTATAGTGCATTTTTTAAGGAACATTTGTCTTAAGAAATGTAGTTTTATGATTGATTTCAAATAGCTGGGGAGTATTGTTCATATATGAATCACTGCCATGGTTCTAACTTCATTGATACTTTTAACCTAAAGCTAACTTCAGCTGGCAATGCAATTTTAAGAGCAAGTGTAGTAGGAGAAAGTTGACAGAAGGGTATGAAAGTGATGACAGTGGGTAAATATTTGGCCAGTAAAAATAACCTATGTCTTGATCTTCATCTACATGGTCTGACTGTAGGAACCCCTTCGGACAGATCTCTGTGACTGTGCCAGCATAGCCGTGAGGAAGCAGAATGTATCTACTGCTTAGCGCATTCCTCTTACCTGTGGTGAGATGCACCTCGCTAACTTCTCTTGAGTTTCTCTTTAAAGGGCTGTAGCATCCATCCTCACTGAGGTTTGGCACTGGATGTGTGTGACTGAGCAGCCTTAGAGGCAGAAAAGGACACAACAGGGGTGATGGCTGTGAACTCCTGCAAGAAACCTGGAATTCAGTGTGACGAATCACCAGCTCTTGGGGCTTCTTTAGAAGAGACAACAGGTGATGGTCCATGAGCCTTCATGATAAGCTGTTCTCCCTGCTCTACAGAGTGATTTCTGTCAGAGCAGGAGCCCTTCTGTACAACTCAGTTTGAAGGGTTGCCTGCCTGTTTGTGCTTTAAGTCAAAATCAAATCAGGTTTTTGCCTAATCATTGGTAAACCGCTTTTTTTTTGGCCTTTTTTTTACTCCAGCTAATACAAACTTGACTGATTTTCCCACCCAAAGGATGATGTCTGTGGTTTCTTATAGGTGCAAAGCTGTGGATGATAAACAGAAAGATATATAGCACCAATGTATTTATTCAGGGGGAAAAATCCTTCAATTACACAAAATTGACCAGTGGAAACAGATATTTAAAAAAAGGGCCACGCTTAAGACCTTCTGAAATTGGCATTTTCAAAGGTATGACACAGATTAGGGATAAATTACAAAGGTCACGTGGGGACAGAGAAATATCTTTTGTCAGTATAGTCACCCCAAGGAAATCAACAGAACCAGGTTCCTTCCTTCTTCAGAATTTCATCTCTGCCCTCTTCGTCTTGATCCTTTGCAGCTTTCTCACCTTTCCTCCATATCCACAGCTACACTCACATGTGTGAAAACCTCCCACCTTCCCCACCTGCACTCTCCTCTTCTCCTCAGCCTGGCTCAGCGTGTGCCACATGCCTAAGGAGTCAGCACAAGGAATAATCTGCTCCTTTCCTCACTCTCCTCTGCTGTGGAGATCCAGTCTCCTCCTCACTTGTTATCTCTCACATGTTCTTGACTTGTCCAATACATCTCTAGGAAACAAATCTCTTGCTCTTGATACTGGAACTGGAATGCTGCTTTCTTGTCAACATACAAGTCTATTAAATCTTCTGACATGATTCAAAGTTTTATGAAATGGAAGAAATCTTGAAATAACTCATCCCCCTTTTACCACTCTAAGAGTGCACTGTACAGCGTATGTTGTATCATCCTGTGTTCCCCCAGCTATAAGTCATTATTCACAACAGTATTTCTGTCTTAGTTGCACTTCTGTGCATCATCATATTTTTTCCTTTTTTTGTTTTTATCTGCTTTTGCCTGAAGTTTTCCAGACTCCAAGCTTTTTCTTCTCTGAGCTATTTGAATTTAACTTCTCTTTGCTTTTGAAGTTTTCCTGCTAGTGCCCTGCTTCATGATCTGAACAACAATGACCTTTGTGAAAGCAAACAATTTTTCAGTCTTTGCTTAGTAAAGAGCAGATTGAAAAGCAGTATCCCATTTCCTCTGAAAATGTCTGTGTTTTTTTCCCCTGCTAAACTTTGGTCAAATGAAGTGGAACACTTCTTTCATTTCCAGTTTCTCAATTTATCTTAGTTTTTTGCCACTGCCATATGCAGCCTGAATTACTCTCCATTGCTGAGCGATTTCATATCATACGCTAAAGAGAATCAGCAAATACAGCAACAGCTTCAAATACATTGAAACATGTGAAACATGAAAAGCACAGAAGAAAATAATTACCACTTTATTCGTGTCATTAGGCTAGACTGACACAGTCCCTTTTGGCACACCATCTGTCTTAGATTAAAATGGAAAAGTTTCTTATTAAATGATGCATTTGCAAGGAGTTCACAGCTGGAGAACCAACCAAATCTTTTAACATCTGTTCAGTCCAAAGAGATCTGGATCCTTGAAAGAATATTCTTGAAATTCTGCTTTACTTCAGTGCCCAAATGGGTTGTTCATTACTGTTGTGCATTTACTATTCTACATTTACTAACAGGGTTATCGAATGCAGCTGTAGAAGGAAGACCCAGTGGACAGAGGGGGCTTGTATGACCTGAGGCTTGTATGGCCTGCAAACATCTCTGTACTTTTTAAGTTCCCAAGTACATTCCAGGTTTTCAAACCTATATGATGTAGGAGCTTGACATTTTGACAGCTGTAAGAAGGCTGTGACTATGAAAAGAGAAGGGTACCATGAGGTCACCAACACTGCTCAGTCATGGATCTTGCTTTGCCACCAGGCAGTGATAAATCATAGTAACAATTGCAGCATATGTTCAGCCAATAATGAATGCATTTCAGGCTACAACAGTTTTTGCTCTCATCAGGTTTCCACTGTATTTGTTCACTGAAGAGAATGATGAGTTTACTCTTACTTGAGCATTCCTCTCGAATGTGTTTGTGTTTAATAATCTCTTTATTTGAAGCACAGGAAATTACTGTGTGCCAAAAAAAAGGACTAAATATTTAGATAGCAGTGCAGAAAGGTCATGCTATTATGGGCAAGGATAAAGATAATCCATCTGTGATCAGCTGTCTTATTTAAAAAGCAAATAAAATGGCCACCTCCAAATACGATTAATACGTCTGGTAACCAGATCATGCACGCATGGCTGCTCCAGAACTAGGACATAGAGAAGCTTCTGCTGTGCCACACAGGCACAGTTAATCCAGTAGGGCCAGCACATGTCCAGATTGACAGGGATGCACAGATTGATAATATGGACACACATAATAACACTGACATGTCTGGGTCTGTGTCTGCTGCTAGACAAAAAGGCCTGGCTGCTGTTTACTGCAGGTGTTAAGTCAGCGAGACCCACTTTGACATGAAGACACTGGAGGTGCAGCAGCCAGCTGTCTTTGGTGTCAGAAGGGTGGGAGCTGCAGCAAAACCACCTCAGTCCCATGCAACTTAACCCAGATTGCATTGGAAGATGGGCCATGGTGCATGGGGCAGCAGTGGAGCAGGAAAGTCCTACTGCCCAGTAGGAGAAGGGGTTTTCCTACCCAGCCAAAGTCCCATCAGCAGCAGAAATGGCCAAACCGTGTCTCCCAAGCTCTTTGTATCCTGGCTGTGTCTCTGTTCTTCCCCTTTCTTCTTCTTTCCAGGGGATATATCAAGGGAAGCTTGGCATTGGACCATCATACTTGGGGAAGTACAACTAAATTTGTGCTACGATGATAAGAAGCCGTAAATTGGCTGGTATATCATATTCTTCTGCTGCAGAGGTCTGGTCTTTGGTCTGATGCAGAGAAGTGGGGATGGGGCTCATTCTTGCAAAGCATGACCAACTTGATGTGTGTAAGCAGTCCTGTTAAAACCAGCAGACCCACTTAGAGAGCAAAAATAAACATATGCGGGGTTTACCTAATCTGAGATTGCCTTTTAGACAGCTATTTAATTTAAGGATTAGATAGCCAGTTTCTCTGGCTCCTTGTGAGTGAAAACGCAGTGATAAATGATACTTCGGCATTGGCTATCACTCATTCTGGTGAGAGTTGGTGGACCATATAATTTGACTTAAATGGGCATTAAAATTTAATTGTCCTTAATCAAATAATCCTATCACAAATAAACCAACCTTCCTGAACTAATTTTCTTAGTGTGTTTTTATGGTGTATGATTCTATATTTCTTTTTCCTTCTTCATTGTCAGAGAAAGGAGAATAAATGGAATATTCAAACAGTTTCTGTCAGCTTCCCCAGTGGAATGCATTCACCATCACCCTGCCAATTAGTAGTCATATGAACATAAATAACTAAAATCCAGCCTTTCTCTGTGTGTGATGTGGTGTTACCTGGGTCATTCTTTATTTTGATACGTGTATAATACAACTAGAGGGAAAATCCTCTTGGATCTTGTGTTTCTATTTCCTGGTAGTACATGTTTCCTAAAGATAAACATATACTACATGTTAACCATCCTTCTCCCTTTAAATAATGAAAATTTGTTCTAGAACTCTGAAAATAACATCAGACTACTTTAATGGAGAAGTGGTGTCTGTTTCTTGAGTATTACTATCCATTATATAGGCACAGTGATTACCTCCTCCATTGCATTTTCTGATGGCAATGTTTTATTTTGCTAGATAGATTTTTCTTTTTAATTTGACTTTTTTTTTATCCAGCTGGTTTCTAAAAATCAAGTGTTACTTTCCTGATCCCACGACAGAGAAAGACTTCAGAGAAAATTTCAGTAAAAATGTATAAATGGTGTTAAGGTTCTTGTGTGGAAAAGGAATGCCAAGCACAGGAAATGTGATAAATTCATTAAAGTGGGAGAGAGCAAAACCCAGAGCAGGTTGTCAAGAATCAAGCATAGCCCTGAAATGGTTACTCTGAGTAGCAAAGGGAAGATGAGAAATAGCTAAAAGTGGATTTGAAGGTGATACCAAACCATGACACCCCTGTTACAACATTTTCATGTTTCAGCCTGTGTTTTATGATTTGCTACAAATGAGGTACAAGGATCTGGGTAAGACTGAATAAACAGAGGATGCTTCTCACTTCAGCACATGTCAGCACATACAGCTCAAAAAATAGCTTGACAGGGTGGGTGTTTTAGTTCAAAAACAAACACATGGTACAGCAAGAACAAAGATGTATATAAAGTTATTTGTTGATTTGTAAAGCAATGTGGAAGATGAACTTTTCATATGGAGACAGATTAATGTTTAAAAACGGGCCTAGTATTTGACATCTTTGGCTGGAAGAGAAGTAATGAAGCAGGAAAATATAGTGTGTATGATATAAAACACCTTTTTGCAGTGCACCTTGCTACCCTACCATTTGGGTCTCCTGATTGTTAAACTCTTCACATAGCCCTGACCAGGCATCTGAAGCTTTTCATGGGAGCTCAGCTGTGGACTGCAGGTCCTGGTGTACAAAGGAGGATGGTTTCTGTATTCTGCAAGGGAAACAAAGTCGAAGGCAAGAAGGAGTTCTTATTTAAGCTGTGTTAGGTGTGGTATGTTTGTTCACCAAAGCCTGGAGCATGTTTTTATGCAGTCAAGCAACAGTCATGGGGAGTGGGATCCAAAGGTGTGAGCTGGATACAACTCTACTCTTGTGATTTTTTTGTTGGGTTTTCTGTTTGTTTTTTTTCCCCATGAACAAAGGTTAGGACTCTAACATCAAAGCAGTGGCACAAAATGGATAATCATGATGATATTGAAAGCTGTTAAACATCTCTAACCACTGTCTGAAGGAACCAAAGGCATACTATGAGACACTGAAAAAAAAGATAGTTCATGATAAGACTAAGAGTGGTGCTTGAGGCCATTTGCACCAGAAAGTGCATTTCTCCAAATAAAAAAGCTTGATACACCCTGTTTGACCTTATCCTGCCATCAGTCACATGCACTTTTGCAATGTAACAAACAGCTGACGACAATTTGAAAAATTAAAGAGTGATCAAAAGTCCAAAATTAGGCACCTGGAAATAAAAATGTCACAGCACGTGAACCGTGGCTTAACGCTGAAATTATGCCAGGTGTCCTGTAACATGCCATATGTGCACTAATCTAAACTTTCAATTAACTATTGCCCAATTGCCCTTGTGGTACAGAAGCTTAAGTGAAATCACAGAGTCTGGTTTGGACTCTCAATGAACGCCTTCCACCCCAGCTGCATTGCCATTTCAGTTGTTTCATGCAAAAGGACATTTTCTTGGTCAATGCAGAGGAAACAACCACTACCAATGTGTTAACAGCCCCCATTGCTCTCTGCCTGATTCCTGAACTGCATTGTGTGCTCATTGACTCAAGCCAAAATTTGCATTATTCATTATGTTCTTATTTAATTTTCATATTTGCAGAAACCTAGTAAGAGATTTTCTTTCCCCAGCTGCCATCTCCCCAGAGTAGCCCAGGCTGGGAAGGAAAATGACTCCAGTAGAAAATAAAAGGACAGAAGGTGCAGCCGATACCTACATGAAGCCTGCACAGCCCAGCTACCAGCGATGGCAGAACACAATAGACTTTGTCTCAGGGCAATGTTTCCAGTGCAGCACCTTGCTTATGGGAAGAGGATGGAAGAGAGTCACCTCCCACCCTCAGGGATTCTCTGCTGTGGTTAGAAAGTGCAGCAGTTTATATAGGTTTCACTAAGCAGGAGAGAGGATATTGTGGCACTTTTTTGTGAACATGGAATGGCTACTTAGGCTTGAGCAAAATTTAAGCCTTAAGAATGAAGCAGACACGACAGAAGTGCCTTAGTAAAACTGCCATTGGCTTAATTACTCAGGTATTTGAAATCTGGTCTGTACTTAAAGGTTAGAAGATGACTAATAATAATAGGTTGGTTTATTTAAATTTCATCATTCCACAGTTTATAATACTTTTAAATTATAACAATCAAGAAAAATGCTAATGAATATTTTTAGAATAAAATCATAGCAATAGCTTACAAGAAAATAGATCTTTTGACAAAGCACTTTTTTTTTTTTTTAATCACAGTGCATTACAAGGCTACTTTTATAGCTCACAAAATTCTTTAGCATCTAAAATAGTGATCTGGAAACATCGTGATAAAGTAGTGGTGACTGGGAACAAAAGGCAAAGTGGTCTGTCTTTTCTTTGAGAAATTTCCAGACACAAACCAAAATGATCAGGTTTTGTAACTAGATTAATCCTTGTGCAGCACTTGCCATCCAGCATGACTTAAACCTGCTACTTGACAGAGCACAGTGAACAGTGAAGAGCTTTATTTATAAAAATTTGGTGACCAATACTACATTTGAGACTTCCTAAAGCAGCCACTTCTTTTAAAGAAAGCAACTGGGGGTTTTGCTCTACTTGCTCTACATAGATTTCTTTCAGAAAATCAATGGACATGACCATGAAAAAACCCAGGCAAGAGCTGCCTGCCCAATGCGAAAAAAACCTTAGAAAAAGTTGAATCAAGAACCAGAGCAGCAAGCTCAGAATCCTGAAACCCTCCTCAGACCAGCACTCTTTCTGTAAAAGCCTTCTCTGTTAACGTCCCTGGTTCCAAGTTGTGTTTCAAGGGGACCTACTCACAGAAGCACATCATCAGCACTCCTTTTGAAGTGGAACAAAAAATTTCTGCCGCAGCGTTTAGCAATCAGAAAATGCTGCTTCATAATTAGGCTTTTTTGTGGGTTTGGTGGGGTTTTTTGTTTGTTTGTTTTTTTAATGCCTGTTATGTGAAATATCACTTTAAAATAAGTCAGTGAGATATTCCAATAATGGTGAACTTTTCCTTTCTTGATTTCCCAAATGCAACTTTTGTGTTTACCATTTAGAACTGACACTTTCTAATAGTTTTAATTTTCTAAATATTTAAAGTTTTAATCTTTTAAAGTCAAGGTAAAAAGCTTTTTCAGATATTTATTATTTCAGATATTTATATATAATAAATATTGCATTATTCAGATAAATAATGCAATAAATATAATTAATATAGAAAATTTAGTCCAAAAGAAAATCCTTAAAATACTTTCAAAACATGAGAAACATACTTTTCAAACTTTGATTGACAGCAAGAATTAACTTGCAATATCAGAACCTCCTTATAGTACAGAAATTCTGAATTTCAATCAGCTCTATTCATTCCAAAATCCTGGGCTGATGTCTCATTAGATGTGCTGTTATACACTGGGGTGCATGTTAGGAGGAACTGAAGAGGAGAAGGTCATAAAGAAGGATGCCATGGTCAGCAGGCTCCTGAATTGGCCATGACTGAAGTAGCTCCAGACCCAGTAATTTTGATAGTGAATCATGCTGAGATGTAGGACTTCTGGCTCATCTGGATTTAGCATCCACTATAGATGTCTGAACACAGTACAACACTGTCCTTATTTTGGTCAGAGCCACTGACATACCCAAAGTAGAGAGAACCTAAATCCATGATGTGTGGCACTTGGGAGCCAGTCTGGGGTCCTCCTCCCAGGTGGTACCCAGACAAACACACCTCATCTGACCCCATACACTGAGAAGAAGGGGCTCTGTGGAGACATGGGCTCCCACTGGCCACTGGAGCTGGCAGGCCCTTTTTTGGTTGGCAGGTATGGAAGTTACTCACTCATCACATTTTCAAACTGAAAAGGTCTAAGTATTTATACACCTACGAAGAAGGAAATTGGTCAAAGGAATAATACCTGGGAAGATGGTTAATCCTTTACATGCCTGAGAGCCCTTGTTATTTGAAGGACCTGTAACCCGGTTTCCATGACATGTCTTAGTAGTCAGAAATACCCTGTTCTCACCTGTGTTGGGCTGGGAAACACCTCACAGACACCCTGTGCTTTAGCAGTCCCTTTGAATCATATGAGTCAGAAACAGCTGGTTTTGTATCACATCTCACTGTAACCCTGAGCTTGATTAAGCTGAACATAGACACACTCTCTGCTTCCAATTCAAGCTGATCTTTATGCTCTGGCTTTGAAATCTCATCCTGGAAGAAGGCAAGAACAAACAGGAGAAAATTTCTTGAGAAGCTTTTAATTGCTTTTTATTCCTTAATTTTCTTTCTCCTTCCTTCCCACTTAGAAACAATAATTGCTTGTTTTTTCTTTTTAACTAAAAACAAACTTTGAGAAAAGCAGGTATTATCCTACTCCAACAGCTGTATGTGATTTACAGCACACATTGAGAATGTCTTTTCATTTTCATCACTTGTCTCAGAGCAAACATAGCAGTCTGCAAGTGCGATCATAAGAAACAGCACAGCACAAAAGCACTGGAAATCTTGCACATTTGAGACAAGTCAGGCTAGGAACTTGCTCTGTTATCTTGCTCACTGCTAGTGAGAGCTGTCTGAGAAACTGTTAGCTTTGTGGCTGGTGGATAATAGCAGAGCTCTGTTGTTTGCTGTAGGCTAAGACCTCCTGCTTATGGAAACAACCACTACTTGTCTTATTTTAATCTGATCAGATGTCTGTGGCTGCTAGTCAGTGCATTTCCAGTGGAGAAGAAAGTCTGAATGACTAACATCTGCCCTCAATTTACACTGGGTTGTTGCTGGGACTTGACTATCTCAGCTCCTCCATCTATGCAGATCTGGACCATGACTTCGTGACTGTTTAAGTGCACTGTGTCCCTGGATAGAACGATTATATGACTCAAGGAACCTTTTCTCATTTTATTCCCAACTCTACCTTTTCATTTTTCTTACTTAGCAGGGTTGACCTGCAGTCATTCCATTTACAGTGGAAGGTATTGATGTTTCATAGCCTAATCAGGCAGCGACTCTTGGTGATACATTGCCTGTTTGGGACTTAGAAGATTATTTTTCCTTACCCTAGATCTTAAGCAGCATCAGTACAGCAATGCTGTATTTTATGAGGCTAATAATTTAAAACTTTCTTTCCATGTCTTGAAAAGACAAGAAGTTGTTATTTTTCTTGCAAAACCACATTAAAGAGAAAGCAACAGCAACTGGAGCATTGCTGTCACGGCTTAATGAAAACCAGAGCATTGCAGTGGAAAACACGCTGGGAAGGACAGCTTCAATTAGAGGAAAGGGGAGATTAAAGACCTCTCTTTTATACAACCTAGGGAAGGAATGTGAAAGAATGGGTTTGAAGAAGGCTCTAATTGAAGGATAAAATGGAAATGGTAAATGGGTTATGATAAGATCAGTAAGCAGAGACAGTGAAGCCAGTATTGCTAGGAATAGGTGTAGAAGTTCATAAAACCCCCAAAAGCCAATTCAGTCTGGAATAGGCAGATACAGAGGAAATATCCCAGGAATTGTGAGTATGTAGAAATCCTATTGGACAAGGACAAAAGGTTTGAAAGGGAAGAATGTAAATAGTTTGAAAAACAATCAAGTATTTTTTGCATTAAACAAATATTCATTGAAATAAGAAGAGAGTCAGGAAGATCAAGGTCTTTTCCTGAAGGAGGAGTGAATGAAATTTGATGACAATTACGTGCTGAAGATATCCCTGTAAAGACAGAAAATTGGTCTTCTCAATAGGGAAAATCTGCATAGTTGGAAAGGTAAAATCTCTTAAACTTGAAACTATTATAACAATGTAATATTTCTTCTTAACACATTGTATAAAAGAGCTTTGACTCAGACAAATATGTTTTTAATTAATTTAAATAATTAATTCAGCCAGGCTAGGAACAAGGTCATGGGGGAGAGGAAAGCTGGACGAAGGAAATAATTTCAACTTCAAAGAATGTTCAGCTGCATTAAGAAGAGCAAGAGAAATGGGATACTAAGAAGAGATTTTTTGCAAAGAAGTCCTCATTCTCCCTACCTTTCCTGTAACAGCTAAAAATTTTAGCCTGTTTGTTTGCTGCTTCTCTGATTTTGAGGCAAGGCTAACCAACCTTGTTTTCACTCCCCTACTGATCCTTTGGAGAGCACCTCAACCTGAGCAATCTCCCACTCCTCTGTGCAGTCTTTTTTTCATCAATGCCCAGTTGGCACCACAGGTTAAGGGCTGTTATATCTTGTAGTCAGTATTGCCATCTGATACCACTGACCATTTCATTTATTCCATGAAGTGTCTGAATGTGTCTGTCCTCTTGAGAGGCCAGAGATGTCCCATTTCTTTCTGCTCTTAACTGCTGTCTGCCCTGGCTTCATACCACACACTTGATTTTGTCGCATGGTCCTTTCCACTCTCTATGCCTGTTCCACCAAGTTTCTTTCTCTCTCAGCTATTAAAAGCCCTGAGGCTAGCCCAGTATGTGTGCATAGGTAGGTACGTATATGCACATAGTATGTGTTTCATTTATCCAGGCCATGCCACCTCCCTGCTCCTTTTTGATGGCAGGTATTTTGGGGATGATGTTTTGGGGACAGTTGCCTGGTGCATGCAGATATCTGCCATGGTGAAAGGAAAGGAACCAGCCCTTGAGAAAAATGGCTGCTGCAGGTCAGGCCTTAGAGACATAAGTATGTGAGGAAACTGGTCTGTTCCCTGCCTATACCATATCTAGCTCTTTCCAGTGCCCTGGGTCCATTTATTTCACCAGTACTTAAAACCTCTTTGAAGTATTTATAATTTTTTATTGGGCGTTTCTAAGAGACACACATAATATATTTGGTCCAACAGTAAATCTGCTATGATGTGTTTATAAGGCAGGCTTTAGAGTCTCTGGAAAATTTAGTGTTGAATGATGCAAGTTTAGACTGAGCTAGAAATGTGAACCAGAAAATCTAGGTCATTGTGGGAGAGTTTCTATTTTTACCTGAAATAGATGAACATTGACTGACATCCTTATGAAAGGTTGACACTGTTTCCTTATTGACTTATCGTCACTGTGTTTTCCCTTTAGTTTAAATTCTGCCCTGGTGAAGCACTAGGGAATGTTCCTGTTGCAGAACCAGAGCTGTGCACAGATGTCCCAGCTCCTCCTGTTATTGAACAAGGTGTATTATCCCAGGCTGAACAGTATGCTGATGGAACTTTCAACTCAGCTGCGTTGCCTCCTAGGCAGATCTCTGTGCCATGAAGACATGTTTGTATTGACAAACATGATATGCTTGGTGACTGGTATAATTTTTCCCCAGTTACAAGTGATCATCAGGGGTTCACAGTTGGAACTTGTGATCCTGTGATCCTGGCCAGGAAGCAGAACAGGACCTGGAGCAGCTCTTTATCAACAACTACCTCTAGTCAGCTCTGACTGCCTAACAGGGCATGCCATCCCTTACACCCACTCCAGGCAGGTGACTTTTACCTCCTTTCTTATTCAGCGCACACAGCTTTGTTAATGTTCAGAAAGGAGAATTATTGCACTGGATAAAGATGACCTAAATTTAAAATTTGCTGCAGCTTCTGCAGTCAGTCTCTGTTCATGTAGACAGGTCCATCTGCCACCAAGAAACAGGAATGGGCAAAGGATGGACCCTTTTTCCTCTGCTACAGCTGAGCAAGCCCAGGGAGGTGAGCAGTATGTTAGTATGGACACTAGTGGTAAGGCAGGTTATTAGTCTTCCCAAAAACACCTTTTGTACTTTTGTGACTGCATTACAAGCTAGAAAATCTTGAAAAGTTATTTGTCAAGGAACAGGACAATGTCTCCAATTTAAATATTCATAGGCTAGAGAAAGCCATTTTACAGGCAGTTCTGATCAGGTGCCACTGTGGCCTTTCCATAGCCTCCATCCTAACACACCATGCTGCAGATTCTAGAGAAGGATGGGTCCATGATGCAAGATCCTGTGTGGGCAAGCACTGTTACTCACAATAACTAACCTGTTATTCTTGGGACTGGGTCTAGGGCCACAAAGTAGTTGCTTAGCAGTGTTATAATGCCAGCTGCCTGAACAACTCTGTGGCAATTTGGAAGGCCACTGCCTTGTGCCCACAGTTCTCTGAGAGCTTTTTCCTTTCTGATAACCTTCAATTGCATCCTGCACTTTTCTTGCATATTTTATGCCAAATTGTCCTCAGGTCAAATAAATCTCAAAAATTAAATTGGGCTGTAAGAGAGTTCATCTATTCTTCTCTGTTCCTCAATCACTCAGAAGGTGCAAGTCTTGCAGGAGACAATAACTACTATTTTGTATAATAATACGTGTATATATCTGTGCTTACTAATATAAAGGGATTGCTCTATCTACTGTGAGGATAGGCTTCATTGTAATAAATGTATTATATATATGCCCTTTAGAAATCACACTCTGAACACCTGGCTTCGGAACTGCAGTGAACCACATTCTGTACCTATTTTATGAGATCCTTCAGCTTTGACTTGTTTAGACAAGACACTGCTGAAAGTGTCTTTTAACACAAAGCAAAGGTAGTGGAAATTAACTACTACTTCAAATGCACCATCTTCCCAAAGGAAAAAAACAGTTTTTGGGTAAGGTATTTATCAATATGAATAAGTCTGAACTGGCCCAAGGCACGTGTATTTGCTCCTATGGGCAGCATAGCATTTGAAGTCATTAGCATCACAGTAGTTTTACTATTTGCTATTTTTAATTATTTTGAAGTATATTTAAACATAACTGAAATTTTAAAAACTTGGTGTATTGTTCATGATGTTATAAAAGTAGTCTGAAATTTTAATAGAGAATAATTTCTGCTTGAGATGAAAACTAGGTAGAAACCAAAGAAATAAGGTGTAATAAGGTGCTAAGAAAAGGAGAAGAACAATTTGTGACATGCATTTTGAGCAAAATTGGTGGATTAGGGTAAAGATGACAGTGGCATGTGTGGGTAGTTTATTCCCTAGTCGGGGCAGAATAGCAAAGACAATAAAATCCTAGTCTAGTGAAACTCTGGGCCTCCCACAGAGAACCACAGTCCTGCTTTTGAGGAATGAGCAGAAATAAAATCCTGTGAAGCACTATGGCAACCATCACCAGGGAGACCATCACAGATCTCAAACATGTTTATCCAGAAGAATTACAAGTCAGAGAGTGAGATGATATACTTGGAAATGGTATTTTAAAAGTAAAAACACTGTTACCTGGTAATTGCAGTGGTATGGAAATGTGACACTTTGAGTTCTTAATAAAACAAATCTGTTTTTAAGAGATACTGCAGTGAATATCTCCTAGAAACAGCTAAAGAGTTGTACTTGCAAAATATCTGTACTTGAGAGAACTGGTCATTGTGCAAGAAGGGAAACCAGACCAAAAATATCACCATGGTAGAACTCCAGAAAGATCTTTAAACAAACCAAAGTTAAAAAATAAACGAAACAAATAATCAAAAAATATTTTATGGTGCTATATAAGACAAATACATACTGACATCCCCAGGTGATCATGTTCGTGGGTGAAACAAATTCCACTGGGTGCAATGTGGTCCTCATGGGTAGGATTCAGAAGAACTTTGCTCAAGTTTGGCAAAGATGGAAAGCCCAACCAATTGTGTGCTCTGCTTTGTTTTAGAGAGAGAAATGGGAATTGTTGCATTCTGGTCCTGGTTATACCACTGATCTATCATACTGGGCAATTCATCTGCTTGTTTCAAGTTGATATCTTACAAAGGAAGATAGAAGCCTGCTAGAGTGCTACGAAGATCAGATAGTTACCATTTATGGAGGGGGTTACATATGTGAAACGTTGGTTTACAAAATGCTGTATGATGCACTTTGTTGGCATCCTTCACAACTGGCCTTTTTCCTCACGTGTCTTGAAAGCTTTTCTGTTCCACCTGTACTTCCCAGGGGTCACCTTGTTTCTCCAGGAGCTTTTCAATTTCACATAGTTCTTGTTGGCTCTGTCCACTCACATCTTCTGCAGAGGTATAGAAAATGACAGTGCTATCCATTACTACTTCTGAATTCATGACTAATCCTGTAAGAACTGTAACTAATAGCAGCAGTCTGTGTAAACACATGTTTCTGAACAAGAGTTTCTTGCTGTCAGCCTTGGTTTGAATGTGAAGTTGAACTTGCTGGTAGTTGGATGGTTCCAGTCTCCTGTCCCATATCTCTGGGTGTATAAATATCCACAAACCTTTGCAGATGATTCACTTAATAAAAAATAATATTTTAAAAAATCCAGTATCCCACAAGTCCCTCAGTCTATACCAGGAATACCAGCTGGTGATGCTTGATTACCTCATGGAGGAGGCTGGGGTCCGGGAGCAAGTCTGGGTTCCCTGATATGGCATCTCCATGTCTACTTTTACCCTTTGCCACTTGAGAGAGAAAATAATCAAGACTGAAATCATCATCGTTGATTATCCAGCAAGTATAAAGCACCCTAAATCAGAAAAATATTTCTAATGTTTGAGATTTGAAAGAAACAAGTTTTTGTAGCAGGAACCTGATTCTGATTTTGAAAAACAAAAAACATTTTCTGAGTAACATGAAGGACAAAAGGAAGAGACAAATTACCAGAGACATATTCCTTCTTAGTCTCAAAAATAGTCATCTCTGTATTTCATTGTGCACTTTTTTGATGCTGATATTGTCAGTGCAATGTTTACCTCCCAATATGACATCAAACCATTTCTCAATGCTTACGTCTTGCCTTATGTCTTAAGAAACGAGCACTTTGTTCTTCTGCATTCTTTAATATTATTCTTCACTATTATTGGCAGAAATATGTTACTGTCACTCACACACTGACACAAATTCAATCATTCTTTCAGTGAATGTCTTACCCTGATTAAATTGATCAGTGTGCGCTTTATAAAAACATTTCAAGATAAAATGGATCAAGTCAGCCAAATAACCGGGAAGTCCAACGATTCATTACAGCTGATATCTTTAGTTATATTAGTATTGCATCTTTAACTTCTTTTAAAGACAATTAATTCTTTTGCAGCCCTGATTTTCTTACTGCTAAACACTTAGACCTTTATGACTGACTTTTCTTGGAGTGGGGAGCTGTATGACTTTTTTTGCCGTCTAACTTTTTGTCCTGTTTCCAAGGGTGGAAGAATAGTTGCTTGGTCTGATGCAGGCTGCAGCCACTGTGAGGGTCACAAAAGCACTCTGCATGACACCCACGTGCTTCCCACTGGGGCAATTGTTTCCTTTTCACTTGTGTCAGCATTTTGCCCACACTTTTCAAACCAAAGGCCACATCCTTGTGGATCATTTTATTCTGAGTGATGAGCCATTCAGGTATTTTTTTTCCTGGCATATAGAGAGTGAGAAAGATAGCATAGAGTCTCCTAATGATTCAGTGTAATGTTTTAAAAAGTCAGGGCTTATTTCTAGATGGATGTGGTCATAGTTTTCCCTTTATAAGTGCATATGCCAATTGCAACTCGACTGTACTGCCATATGAATCAGAAGTGCCTATGTAGAAAGCCTGCTGATGTGGGAGTTTCAGGCATGCTTCAGTGAAGAGAAGCTGTGACTCTACCCCAAGTGCATTCTGGAAGCCAATTTCATGCTCTGTTACAAATAGAAAAAACAACTACCTGCACTAGGTACAGAGCACAGATACCCTTGCATTATCTAATCATGAAGATGGATAAGACAGAATGTTATTTCACTTTGTATGAGTTCCTGTGGGGAAACCACAGAGCTACAGCTATGGGCTTGGTTGCAAAAGTGTAGTTAAGATACTTAGAGCTACCTCTTTTTGGCAATTATATAATCCGTTTTTATAGCAAACTATATAGGAAGGGGATAGATGACTTTACCATGCTATTATGTATCAAAAATTCTAGGGCTAAGAGTTTCATACAGCAGCTCCCCCACACCCCCAAGTCCACACATACAAAACCAGACCAATGTGGTTGAGAAAAGGCAGCAACAATTAAGTATGATGGGTGTTTCCATGTGGTCAGAATCAGAAGTTTTCACAGCTCTCAGTAGACCTGCACAGCCTATTTCAGCAGAGAACTTGGCTCCTTAGATTCCTACATGTCTTTTTGTCACAGACATCTCTGCTCTTGCAGATGCATGCCAGAGTCAGAGAGCTGCTGGGAAGCCCCAGAGCAAAAGACACAAGATTAAGACTAAAAAAGCTGGACTCAACACATGTTAATACTGGGGAAAAATCGCAGGTTTTTAATTGCCTTCTTCCTTACTCTAAGAATTAGATAGAACTGATGAAATGCCTTGATGGAAATTTTCCATGTCAATTTTCAAATAAGAATTTGTGAGTGTATTGGACACTTCTGAATTTAGAGGTTTATAATGGAATATGAGGGACATAAACTGTCCTGCCTTTTTAAGTAGGTTTCAAACAGTGCAATCTACATGCAATCTTATAGCTGTCTGATTATTTCATCTCATTATTTGATTTGACGTATTTCCTTTATGATGAGTCTGCCAGCTAAAGTACAGTGGGACTGGGCAGTTTAATTTAATGGCTTGCATTAGATTATAAGGTTCTCACTTGAATGAATGAGGAATTATGAGCAATTTAATTCATGAAGAGCAGCAGTGAGCACAGACTGAATTTGAGCTTACAGTGGGGAGATGAGGAGCAAGAAATATTTTTATTAACTTTAAACTGCTGTTAAAATCCTCATGAGCTCTATGGTTAGAAAAGAAATATAGAATCGGAACACCTTGATTTTTTTAAACTATAACTGCTTATTAATCAATCATGACATTCTCAGATTTAGATAAACAGCTATATTGAAACATAGTGTTTAAGTAAAATAACTTTTGGCTAGTACCTATAATTTAGAGTTATTTTCATTGAAATAAACTGATGTGTAAGACCAAATGAGCATCTCTTCCATTTTCCCAGCTCCAGCACTGACCAGGTCCAAATCCTCAGCTTTATTAAAGCAGCCCTAATTCAAAATCTATGGCATTCAAAGGATTTGGATTTCAGAAGAAGCAGAAGCAAGCCATATAAGTGGAAATTATATACTCTTTGCCTATTTTCAAGCCAAAAATTGGAACAGAATATTTTGAATACCCAAAAAATAGTTGAAGTATGTTATATCATCCTAAGTTAATACAAAAATAGCCAAGGATTGAAAGAATTATAGAAGGGATAGTCTCATTTTTGCTTGTAAAATCATTTATACTTATTACCATAATATTTGTCTTCCCACTGCTGTGCTTCCCAGGAGTCACTTTGGTGATGTTAGTGGTGTTAATTAGCGGAACTCCAGCCCTTCTTAGAACCAGGTGACTTCCTGCTCTTTACTGTAACAAGAGCAGATAGTTTACTGGTGAAACAACCAACCTGGGTAAATATCTCAGGGTACAGTGGGCAAGGGAAAAATAACAAATGGTCTGGGTGTGGATGGTGCTAAGGGGACCCTGAGAAGGCCAGGGAGATGTAGGAATTATGAGCTCTGGGCTTTATTGCCCACATGTCACTGGTGTGTTGCGCTACTCCAGTCAAGGACTTCACCTGGATGAACACCTGTAAAGGGCTTTACAGACTTGCTCCCTCTCCTGTTCCAAAAGGTAGAGCAGCCTTTTTGAAGGGAAAAAAAATAGAGTTAATTAAGTAAATAATGACTACATATTATGTCAGAATCTGTAAAACATAGGTTTATAACTTAGGTACAGAGTAAACAAAAAATTTTGCTTCTTGATGTGTTGCTATAGCAAATCTTTGTAGGAGAGATTTTAGGCAGTTTAAATGCAAGTGATTTATGTGTAAATAATCATAAAATAATTAAAGAATAGAATAATTAAAGAATAAAAAATATTAAATAATACTTTTCAATTTAACTTCTGTTTTCTCTGATATCAGAGACTGGAAATTTACTTCCACAGAGAGAAAATGCATACTGATCAGGCAGCAAAGAATCAAAAGAAATGTAGCATGAGAATATTTTTGAATATTTTTGTAAGGTTTACCACATGCCTTTTCTAAATTCTCCTTGCTCCCAGCACCAGAGAGAGCCCTCTGCCAAACAGACTCCTGATTGAGCAGCCTAGAAGTTGTTTTCATTCAAGCTCCTTGTTTACAAGTTGTTCTTATACAAGTCCTCAGTTGACAGCCAGGTACTAAAAGAGAGGAAAAAAACCTACTGACCTCCAAACCCTGCTGTTCCATGATGAACCACTCTCCTGAAGCTGATATCTTCTCCAGAAACCTGGCTCTTTTTTGTTTTTTCTGACTCAGTTTTTTTGGAAATTGTCCTGGAAACCACAGGCAAAACTGTCAGAGAACTTGTAACAGCAGGAGGTTCATCACAGGCTGCCAGGGTCCAAGATCCCCACGCTATATTTGCAAGAGCAGTAACATGCACCTAGTTGAGAGCATTATTACGTACTTTCAATTAACAGACACCTGGTTACTGGCTGTCATAGACAGCTTTCCAACACAACACAACACAACACAACAAAAACTGCTCACATTGACTTTAGTGAATGCCCCAAAGCACATTCAGTTCTAGTATGCAAAAGGCAGGATTTCTTTCCCATCCGTCCATGTATATCAGATATTGCACGAATGTAGTGATGATAAGTCATGCCAGTTGGGGGTTATTTAGATGAGGCGCTTTGTTTTGAGCTCATCTTTCATCAGACCGTGTTGCCAGTGCCTGGGTCCATTTTGTCCATAGGCAGCTGGGGTTTTTTTTGAGATACAGGGAAGTTGCTTTGTTAGGCTTTTTATTAAATTCCTATTATGGAAGGACGGCAGGTAGGATTTGGGAGAAAGAAAAGCATTGCTTTTTCACAGAAGGAGGAAAATACAGTTTCAGTGGGAATGATTTCAGTGTCAGAATTCATCTGCTACTAAGCAAATAAATTTTATTTGAGAAATAAAATCACAGTTTTCTCCTACTGCAACTACTGTATTTGAATTAGTATTTATGCTACAGTCCAGAGGAAATGCAATGGGAAGAGAAGTTTCTGTTGCAAAACAATTGGGTGGGAACACATGGTATTAAGAATAATATTTTTTTAAAAGTAACAGTGGGATGATATTTGGTGTTCTTATTAGCACTGCGGGACACCATGGAGCATAAGGATGCCCATGCCCTGGAGCTCATGCCTGAAGCAGTCATCCATCTCTTCTCCCATCACTCTCTAAAACAGATTTCCAACCTGAGTGCATGATGTCCTTCGTGCGTGAAATTGTGTATTGACCGAGAAGCAAGTAAAAGGGGGTGATGTTTTAACTCTTTGGAAAAAATCCTTGCCACTTACAAGTTCCTGTGGTACACACTTGTTGTATTGTCCTGGGTGGAGCCCCGCCCAGCCCCAGCCAGGTCCCAGCCAGGGGTGCAGACTCCCCGCGGGCCCCCCCGCGGGCCAGAGTTGTCCCCAGATGAAGGGAGACAGAGGCGGCACCACCCACACAGCGTGGCGGAGGGACTCCAAACCGGGGGGCGGTCCTGGGGCGGTCCCGGGCTGGGAACTCCCTTTCTGATTGGTTGTTGGCTGCTGTGGCTCTGCCCCACCCCTGACCAGAGAAAACCACCAGGCAGAGCCCGGGCAGGGAGAGAGAGCACGTGGGACAGAGACAATAAACAACCACCAGACCCCAAGTGCTTGGCTCTCCCGTCTCGCCTTTTTTCTCTGCTCTGGGAGGTCGAGGGGGTGCCCCGAGGGACCCCCTGGGACTGTGGCTGCATTCGCCTAAGAGCTGCTGGGGAGGGCAGCCCAGGAACGAGCACAGCAGGCTAGAAAAGGTACTCACAAGCTGCTGCAGCTGAGCAGGTTTCAGAGGTAGCTCTGAGCCGGCCAGCTGCACCACGCTATATAAAAAACAATACACACTTACATTACTTATCTAATCCACTGTATCACCCAGCAGGAAAGTGGGCACAAGCTATCCAGCCTTCACCCCATGTAAATGGATTTGAACCACATGGCTTGTAAAACCCAGAACAGTCCTAACAGTGAGGTTAGGTGGGTGTGCTGCTTCTAAAAACAAGGATAACATATGTTTTTACATCAAACTAATAAAACTTGGAACTGGTTTTAGGTCTGGATTTGACTGATCTTTGGATTTCCCAAAGTTTGGGAATGCTGAGGTGATTAGTAGAAGGCTAAGTAGAAACCAAAGAGTAAAGGCAACACTTGGTAAATGTCCCCAAATGAAAGGACTAAGAAGAACAAAACATCTTCCTTTCACATAGATGATATGGCTGAAACCAAGGGACAGTGACCTTGTGGTGTGAAGCCCTTGACTTCACTTACTTGTTGTGTGAAGTGTCTCTTAGTTAAGCAGAAAAGCCACCCAGTGACACAGCTTTGCTTACTTGTTCAAAGAAGCTGAGAAGGTTTTGTAGAGTCCCTTCCTGGCTGGGTGTGTGCTGAGTGTGGGGAGCAAGCAAAAGCAAATTATTCTGCTATAGCTGGACAGCATTATAAAATTAATACTCAGCTAAATGAAATTTTTCCTCTAGAAAAGATCTTATAAGCTTTTGCCTTTTCTTTGTTCAGGTACCAGTTAAAAAGGTCTGATAAAAATGGACATTGGAAATGAGCAGCAGCTTTTTAAACCACCAGTCCATCACAGCGACAGCTGAGGATGGTTCACATCTGCACATTGCTTATTGTTTGTTCCAGACTCAAAACGTGGGTTATTTGGAAACCTGATCTGTATGAGCTCCAAATGCCCATATGGGTGAGGAATTGCCCTTTATAAAGGGAACACAGCATTTCTTACTCCTCTTCATGGATACTAACCACTTCCTTCCCAGAACATTGCCATGACTTAGCTGACTTCTCTGCTTTGCAGGTATGAAAAATAAAATTAAAATGAAGAGTACGAAACCCAAGAGTGAAATATTTTAAGGACAGAGTTCTGGAAAAAAATGTTTCCACAAAAATCCTTACCTTTTTGCTATTTAACTATATAAAGCCATTGAAGGGCTGCTTCTTTTTTTGCTTGTTTTTGCTTGTTGGCTTTTTTGGTTGGTTGGTTGGTTGTCTTTTTGATATTATCTTACACTTGTTAGGTCAGTTTTGTTGATATTCATGTACCCGTGTAATCATTCCAAGGGCCCAAGAAAAGTAATAATAAGTAATTCTGTAAATAATATGATAACATCTTATTATCTAAGGCATACATGGAAAATTATTATGGATGACAAAATAGTTATAGGGGGAAATTAGCTAAGCAAATACATGAAGAATGAGGCAGTAGACAGTGCATAACCCATTAGCTTAATTCCTATCTATAAAAAAAGCAACGATAAACTGAGTAAGCTTGGTTAGAAAGTTTCTTTCCCTTGTAAACTTTCATTTCTTTCTAAGGAAGTGATCTTTAACGGGTCATTTATTTCATAACCTGTCTGCAATAGAGTTTTCCCCTTTTCCTTTGAAATCGCTAGATATAGTCATGGTGAGAGTCAGTGAGCTGAAAGAAACAAGCAACGACTCTCTTGTTGGGTCACTCTGGACCTGATTTTTTTCCACTTACTTTAGTTGGGGTTATGAGGAGGTGTGTAGCTTGGAAATAAAATTCAATAGTACTTCAGGCACATTTGTATCACAGCATTAATTCCTGCCGCCTCTGGACAGCTGTGTGTTGTCTTTGTAAGATCTTCTGTCAAATAGCAGTTAACTACTCTTAATGTCTGCAAATCTCCCTCCCTGAAAGGAGTGCTGCAATTATTAACTGATGACTGCCTGAAAAGTAAAAAACAATAATGTGATAACCTATTATTGTGCATGTAAGAGTAATTCAGGCTGCAGCCCCTACTACTGTGATCTAAGCTCCGTAGTTCTCTGATATATATAAATATTGGCTTACTCATTTTTTAGTTGAGAAATAGAGGAAGAGAGGTTGCATTATTTGTCCCATGCAATACCACGGGTTCTTGACAGGGATGAGAATGGAAAGCAGACTTGCCTATCCAACCTTCAGCCCTTGCTGCTTTCCTGACCATCCTCTCCCAAAGAATGAGTTCTATGAATATGCCCAATAATATTGGCTGATAAATGGTTGCAAAATTCACTGAAGTTGGTGGACTGATATTGCAATCCCTTGGAGAAAGAGAAGCTAAATGCTCTTCCATTCAAGGAGAGCTGGAATGGTAGATGATACTGTCCAAAATCACAGGAATAACAGGAAAAATAAAGAAGCCCATACATAATGGCTAATAGGAAAAAACCCCAACACCCCAACACACAGAGGGTGTGGAATGTCACTAGGGGACTGCCACTGGAGGAGGACCTGCATCTTGGGGTTTCTTTCATTAAGAAATGGTATAATGAATTCAAATTCAGCACAATTTCATGGGAAAAAAAAAGTTTCACATGAGAAATATGGCTCATTTTCGTTTTACAGGGATTTTGAATAAAATACCTTTGGATAAATAAAGTCCAATTTTATATAGAGCATGGTGAATGAAGTGGTTTGTTTTCAGCTCAGCATCTGGAGGTAGGGATTGGCTGCACAAGAGTGAGAGCAAGAGATTCACTATATTAAGGAAACACATTATCCAGTTACATTTCTTTTACAAGTGTCATGACAACTAAACAGAGGCACTAAACAGTGAGCATTTATCCACAGCCCTTACCACACCAAACACTGGCTGGGCACAGTCTGTACTCTGCAGTACCACTTATTTTAGGATAGACTGTCTTTCCTCATCCTCTGTAACTGCATTTGGGAACAATAAATAAGTACGAATGTGTAACATCGCCATAAAATAAAGCTTTTAGATATCATGCACCGTGTTCTTTACGTCATGGTAAAAATACAATTTAATGTAAATATTGAATAATACTCTGAAGCATGTTAATACAAAAGTTTGGTTGATTCAATGTTGGTTGAAACATCATGACAGGTTAGTGATGCAGTATGACCAGAAATATCCCATAAATGTCAACAGTAGAATTAGCAACCTGTGCTTGAGCATTTAAAAATATCATGGTTGTAAAGGTTAGAGGGAAGAATTCTGCTTACCTATTGGGCTTTATGTTGTCCTCAAAGTCATATTCTGATGCTGCTGTCTCAGTCAAGACTGGTCTCTGCCTGAGCTACCCACCTTGCAGAATTAAAACAGTCTGTGACCTCACCTCAGAATACTTTTGTTCATCTGAAAATGTGCATCCAGATTGCAGAAAGAGAAATAAACCGTAAATAAATGACATCATCCTTGCTTTACTTAATATTTTCTGCTAGTGTGTAATAATTAACAATTACTAAGGGTCAAAAGAAAACGAATCCATTCCTTGGAAAGTGAAGTGCTGTAATAACAAACTTTCTGGGCAACCTCAGCTGTCCCAGTGCATTCCAGGCAAGATGAACAGTTTCAGAGACAGCAAGGGACCAGGTTATACTGGAACAATGTGCTACAAGATCTGCACTTTGAACTGCATCCAGGAGTGAATAGGTCATCAAGGTAGCTACTGAGGAGGTGGTGAAAATGTTCCTACCAGTTCAATTGTTCTAGCTGAGGGGTGGCTAAATTCAGCTCAAGTTGAAGTTATCTAAAATATATAAGGATTTTGGTATGCATTACCCAATTTCTACCATTCTCACCAAATTAGGAGTTGGAAAGTTATTTATCAGGTAAACCACCTGGAGGATGAAAAATGCTTCATAAGTGACAGTGAGAATTACATGATTAGTGAATAAATAAAATTTAAGATTTTATTTGTGCTCCTGAAACTTGTTTTCAAAGAGCAGAGATAATCACACCTGTAGTTCTTCTCCAGTGTTCAGTGTTCCACACATTACCATGTCTTACTGCACAGAAAACACAGCTCTGCACACCAGAATTTTTGTGAGGATGCTGTAAGAAACTTTATTCCAGATTCTGTTATTACTAATCCCACTGTAAAGCTGCAAACCCTCCTGGAACTTCTTTACAGCTATAGTGAAGTGATTGATGGCAAAATTTGCTCTCTAAGCATTTGTGATGTCTAGTTTGCAATATTGGGTGACATCTGTATCTTCCGTTTCAACACCTTTGCTTCTGTTCTGTACATGACTTGAATATTTTTTCTCATATGTGTGTCAAATGAAATCCAAAGGATGTTTCAGTCTGTCTCATTCCAAATTTCATTCAGCACTCACCTCTTTATTTTACCCTTGCAGGGATTTGGGAAAAAGTGTTTAACAGCCTCCACCTCTTGACTTCTATTTGATCCTGGTAGGTCTCTCCATGCATTCCAGGACAACCTGCAAACTCCAGGGTGTTGACTCCTCTGCTGTTTCTGTAGTCATGTTAATTTCACTATTAGCACCAGGTGAAGTGTTCGTGACTGGGTAAACTCTGCATTGTGCAGTGAGGGTGAGTGGAATCTAACAAGGCAATGGAGTGATCTTGAAGTATTTATGAAAAAATTAGTAAGAGGAAGATTTTTTCAGAGTAGATAATTAAAATGTTCTGTTGCCATGTATATATATATATATATGTATATGTATGGAAAATGATTGTCCTATTTCTCTTCTTTAAGAATTTTTACTGGATTTTTAAGTGGCACACAAACATTCAAAGAAATTAAAATCTCCAGAAATGTGGTTTTCCATGTCATGTATTTAGTCATGTTGTTTGAAGTTGTGAGTACATTTAAATGAGTAACCTTACAATTTTCTCCTACCATATCTGACTTTTCAATTGAGATTAAATTATATTTTTAGCATTTCTCTGTTATCTGGTGCACAGAACATAACCCAGTCTAACGTAAAATGACAAATCTAATTCATAAAAAAGAATAAAGAGCAGAGACATAGGTAAGCATCATACAGCTTCTGGGAAAGTGCATTTCTGAAGTGAGAGAAATTCTAGTGGAGCCCATGTACAGTGATTGTGAATCCTGCTGCTGGAAACTTCTTCTTGGTTTCTTTATTTGTACACCATAAATTCTATTTCTTCAAGATGTTTTAAAAGAAGGGATTTGTGATTATTTATTTCAGTCATCACCTGTGTTTTAAATTTCTGTCTCCATCCTGCAGTCAAATGCTTATGTCCTAATAACCCAGGAATAAATCTGAAGGTACTTCAAATATTTTTAATTTGAGAGGAAGTATGTACTCTAAGACGTGAAGTGTTTTTCAACCTAGTCCTTTGATAGTCTGATGTGCCATAAATCTTACAGTGTGTTAGCTATAAATATAACATGCAGTTTGACAGCTCTGTTTGATTTTGGTTCCCTAAATGATTCTGAAGGAATAAAAAGAATACATCTAGACAGGAGCAACAAACTCCAGCCTTTTATTTGCCACATTTTTGAGAATGTAAATTGTGTTTGTTAATGAACAACTTTAGGAAAATCAGTAATGAGGAACCTTTCAATTCTTTGACAAAATTTTAGACCTCATTAGCAAAATCCTTTCCCACTCCATTAGTCACAGGTAAAATCCCAGGCTAAAAGGGCTCATTGTTCCCTGATGTAAAAGGTAGTTCAATTCTGGCTGATTTTTATTCTCTTCAGTTTTAGCTGAAACATTGAAGCTCAGAAACATCGACAAGGTCAGTGGTGTGCTTTAACTGGGTACAGCTCAGTCATGCAATTGTATGTATATTCCACCAAGACAACTCACAAACTGCTTGCAAAACTTGATCTCTTAAGACTCTTCAGAGGCAGTCAGCCCACATGGTGAAATATTCTCTGAAGTCACTTAAAATGTGATGATCACATTAAATGAAATAAAAAGCAAGCATCAGCAGTCTTGTCATCTGTAAGAACACGGGTATCTGACATTCAGAAGCATGTTGTGTAACAACCAACATCAATGCTCAGCCTTAGTATGGCTCCAGCTGAAGTCAAAGCAAATTGATTGGAAGCGAGATCAGCTAGGGAGTTTATTTTATGTAAAATATAAACATGTTAACAGGAGAAAATACTGTTTTCTTATGTTACAACCTTAATAACCAACATGATTTTTATCTTACAGTTCTGCAGGTGGCGCAGGGTTCAATTACATGTACATGATGATTAAAAAGAGCAGATATTCATCTGTACACATACACTGAGTATTGTACGCTGTACTAGAAATCCAGTATTTTTAAATGTCCCCAATTGTGTGCCTCATAATTTTACTACCTCTTATTCCATTTAAAAAACTAGCACAAAATTTTAAGTAGTTTTATTATGATTGCATCATTTTGACAAGGTAGAGAGGGACTATATATTTACAAACAGATATACATATTCAAAGCCTCTGAAAAAAACCAACCCTTTCCATATTTCATCCTCTTCTCTTTCTTCTTCCTCCTACCCTACAATCATACAGGATGTGGTGGCCTTACTCCTAAAGCATCATGATAAGTTATGGAGTTTGTGTTAGATGTTTTCTAATGAAAGCCACTGAGACTAGAAAATTGTCTCCAGGAAAAGCACTGGGACCTGTAACATGGCTGCCCTGATGCTGCTCCTGCTGTTAGAATGAGAGTTGAGAGAGGACTAGGAAACAATTTAGCATGTGGACAGAGTCTGGCGTGGGACATTTCAAACATGAACACCATTGCAAATACAAAGCTGAGGTTTAAGGTCAGCCTTTTCGAGGAATGTATACCTATTAATAAGATTTTGGGGAGCAGGAACAGAGGGGTTGCAAATACTCATTAATTATCTACTGCAGCAAGCAACATGTTTTGGTGAACTGCAAGATGTCTTCACAAAGGGCTTACTCCTGCCACTTTGTATCCCTACAAGAAGGGTCAGGATTATCTAGAGGATGGAGGTTAGGAAGCCGCATGTCAGTCCAGCTTCTCCCACAGACCCACTGTGCTATCACAGAAAAGTTACTTACTCTTTCATATTCTTACATACAGTGAAGTTGCCACCTGCAACAGCCTTCATCAGAAGCATTAGGCTGTTTGTTAAATTAACTGCTGTGAATGGCACACAGAAGTTAATTTATTTTACATAGTACAATAGTCCCAATCTTAATAACCAAATGAAACAGAATTTATTAAAGAATTTATTAAAGCAACTCTGAGACCATGAATAAAGGGAATTATTTGCAGTTTCATAATAAATCAATCAGGCAAAGCCAGCAAGCAAATCTCCTAGAGGGTGAAGAATCATTTGTATGTAAAATGGTGTGGGTTTAGCCAGATGGTCCCATCAGGTGGGCACATACTTCCCGATAGGTGTTATTTGACCCTGTATGCAAAAGAAGTGTGTTATCTGAATAAATCTTGTAGACAGGTTCAAGCAATCTCTTTGAAGTAATGCATAATAACTGGAAAGAAATTAAATGGGTGTCTATCGAGGCTTGCCAAGAGCTATTTACATAGTAAGGGCCATGTTAAATTGAGAAGAAACACCTCAGTATCAGAAAAAATGCAACAGGAAAAAGTCCTGGTCTTTTCATTGATCAAAGAAAGTACGATATCTAAAGGACTAGGAATAACCCTTGCATTAACAACACAGAAACTCAGTGACTTTCTGATATGGACACCACAGATGCTGTCCTCTAAAAACCATAATTTTACACCAGCACTTATCTTACCTCATTATCTCTTTGCTTTATATTGGCCCAAGTGCAGAGAAGAAAGATGCAAAAATTTGCTCTCCTTGCCAGCATGCACACAGTGGCCAAGAATAAAGTGGCTTGTCAGATTATTCACAGAGACTGAACAGAGCACTGATAAAATGGCAAAGAGAGCAATACCTGTAGTATCAGCTGATTGACAGTTGACTCTGTGTTTGGTAAAAGAGGATTCTCCTGGAAGAACTGGAACTTTTCTAAATTCTATTTATTGATAACTGTGTCACAGATTGAAGTATTACAGTCATCCTCAGATGGGTTAGCAGGCAGAGAGCAAAAGAAGCTGTGAAATGTGCACTGAGAGTGCAGCTCGTCAGGTACACACTGATGTGTGTAGCAGACACAAAGTAAATGCTGCATCCTTTTTAAACATGAACAAATATGTATGAAAATGCTTGGGCTTTCCAAATTTACAACTCAACCAGGACTACAAGCCTAAAAATGGAAATTGAGTTGTAACTAGAGATTTTGGATCACAAGCAAACAGCTGCAAAAGCAGTAAGATAAAGGTAAAATGTTAAGCTGATTGGAATTTCACAAGATTGACGTTGCTTAAAGTGCTTGGGTTGATTACATTTTAAAAAAATAAAGTACATAAAAATTAAAGCAAAACAATATTAACCACATAAGTTTTTATACAAATACAGTAACAGACCAACAAAAGAAAAATAAATTAAAACAAACCCTTCTAAAAGATGCTAGCAAAGAACAGGTACACAGACAAAACCTGTTAAAATTTCTAGTACTCATTCAGCTGTAAGACACTGCTCACAACTCTCAGCCACATGCAGCAAAAAAGAAGGGTCTGCTGCTGAGAGGCATCAAATCCCTGGCAGCTGAAAGCTGTCAACTCAGGGACCAACTACATGATGCTGGAACAGATGAGTGACTGAGATGTAATGTCTGAAGATAAAAGACAGGTTGTGGTATCACTTTAGGACCCATCATGTAAGGTGAATTTCAGTTTAATTTTGTTAGGTCTTTAATACCTTTATTAAACCTGATATGAAGGAAACTCCTACTGCTTCATTTTCTTTACTCCAACTGCTAAAGGAGCAAGACTTTTCATATATTATCAGGTACTCTGAGGTAACTAAATTGTTAAAATAGAATTGACAGGAGTAATTTTGGGACTTAATTTCAAAAAGGTGTTCTGTTTCATTGGTATGGCTTTTCCATCACTCTGCTCTTCTGCCTCCCTCTGCTATGTCCCCAAATTAGAAATTCCATAAAATCCCAACAGCCTATTCTGGGAAACATAAAATTTGAGTTCTGAGCTCATCCTCTAAGATAACTGATTCATCAGCACTGCAGTGCTGTGAAAACACAGCACAAGACAAAAATGTTCATTTTTCTAAGTAGGAAACATAGTAGTAATAGGATTTATAAATGGACAATGCATCTCAGCAACAGTGTGGGAAACAATTGGAAAACTTCAACTGTTGTTAGACCTAATATACCTAGAACCTGACACCATAAAATGCTGTCATTTTAGGGAAGTACAGAATACTATTAGAGACCTGTGCTAGCATTTTGTTTTCTAGCTGGTAGCTGAAAAGCTTTTATTGTCTTAGGTATTTTTCCATTCTTTCATAAGGGACTGAAAATCTATCCGTAAGAGAAAAGGGATTATGCTTTATTTAATCAACTAAAATACTTCACACCACATGATTGTTCCTGTGGGGATCCCAATCCTGCAAAACTTCTGTGAATGTGCTTAATTTGACAAAGAAGAGTTCCTCTGCCTAGACTGGCACTATTCATACAGCTGTGACAGACAGTTTTTGGACTGAAGCCAAGACATTCAGCACACTGGAGACTGGATTCAATTTATAGAATTGTGACCACATTTTTTTTAATCAAAAGAAAATGCTCCCTAGTATAATGTTAGCTAATGTTAGTATAAAGTGCGTATTCCAAAATTTTTCAGAGCTGATGTCAGACTACTGATGTTGGACTTGTGTGATACTGGTGCTGTGATCTTTTCATGGGCTAGCATGAATTAAAAATGCTTTTTCATACTTTATGAAACGGCTTATTCTAGTAATTTTACTCTCAATAACTTACTGCAATGATCTCTATGTTTTACAATCTAAGGCTGTCTTGCAGTGGAGAAAACCAGAGATTATTATCCTGTACTTTAGCATTTAAATATTAATTCATACTATTAACATTTTAAAAACCAGTTTTCATATAAGTCAATTGAAATAAGGAAAATGTTTCCTAAAATCGAACTGAGTTAAAAATTATTTTTATGAGAAATTACTTTTCATATAAACATGAGCCCTGAAGATTCAAATGATACCTTAAGAATATCTGTTTTGTTGAATCTTTTAAAATGAAAGAATACCATAAGAATGTTCAGCAGTAAAATGTGAAATACAGACCTTTGTACCAGCACAAGTTAATGCTGATCTAGAAAGAGATTTCATTCACAGTGAGGAAACCTTACCCATTTTAAAAGGCCAGTAATTATTGTATTTTTATACAGAAATTCTGAATGCTTATAAATAAATCAATTAAAGAGGGATTTGCAGGTTTAGCTTTTCAGTGGAAAAGCTCCTGGGTCTCAGTGGGAGTTGAAGTCTCCTGTAAGATGTCTATCTTCTGTATTAGAGACAGAACATTTCATTCTAACATCAATAAGAGAACAAGAGCTGCATCCTAATTATGCTTGTCTTGAGCCTGCATACCAGCCTTCATTCATGTGAGTGATCTCTGTAGACCACTACTATCATTCACTTAAGTAAGTCCTCTAAGGTTACATTCTGTGTCTGTTTTCTTGCATCGGTATAATAACGTGACAAATCACAAATAATCTTAGCTGAAAAGCCCACTTTTGTTTCTCATTCAGTGTAAAGTGCTACATTGCCTTAGTTTACAAAATGGCCATTGGTAAATCCAGCTGAACTTCAGATGATGTTACAGTAGAAGCTACTTCATTTTCACCATTATTTCACAAAAGATACTTCACATTCACAGTAGAGTACAAGGAAAACATTATTCTCTTTCCTACAGAAGACTAGAACATGAGATGTAGCTGCACTTCAAAAGCCATTTCTTGAAATGGAGTGTTGGCCATAAAGTGTCAGGCATGCTTCTTAAAGAAAAGGACCAAAACCAACATTGTCTAATAAATACATAATGAGTGAATAAAGTATAACAGGTAGAAATAAATTTTGTGAGATGAGAATATTTCCTTACTAGAACCAACTGTCAGCCCCCATGAAGACAAGAAGAGTGTTTTTGCTGTTGATGTCATTGGAATAGGACTTTGGCTACTGAAGTTCAAGAATTGTATAATGGAGTGAATGTGTCAAACTGAACAAGGTAGTTACCCAGCATTACCACTGACTCAAGCCACTATCAATCCCTTCTCATACCCTATTGATACTTTCTTCTACATTTATTCTTTGCCAAATTCAGGTATTCAGGTGAATTTGGAAATTTTATTAGCCAGTGCATGACAAGTGCCAGCCAAATTCACCCAGGAAAATCGCAAACTAAGACTTTCGTACTAGTTTTGAAATCAAGCACTCCAGATCCCTATCTGTTTCTGTGGTGACAAAACTCTGTCAAATATGACCAAAATGTTAAGGATGATATATACATGATAGCATGTAAACTAGTGGCTGCTATGTATTATGTTTCTAAGAAATGGACTCTGTCTTGAGAAACGAAAATGGGAACTACAGATACTTAGAAAATTGGAGGATCAAGCTGTGTTTTTATGTACAAACAACACTTATTTAAATGACTGGATAATTTCAGTCCTGATGGATATGTTACATGTGAGCAGTGTTGCAATCTTTGCAAACTCAATCAAAGTAAACAATCTATGATATCATTTTAATGAAGAGGTAAGATCAATCTTTATAAACATAATTTATCTCTGTATCATATGTGTCATCTTACTCCCTTTATTCCAGTGTTCTGTAAGTTCTGAAATCTCACCTCATCTTTATTACCTCATGATGAAGTGACTGAACATACAGAAGTACTTAGTTCCAGTATAATTTAAATCCCTCTACGTGAATTTTAGGTCTGTGGTTACACACTGAAAGTTTTTAACAACTAAAATTGAAATTATTTTGGAAGAATATATTTTCTGCAGCAGAGTAACAAGTAAAAAAATCCCCTATACAACCACAACTCAAATCATCACGAAATTGATTTTTTTCCTTACACTTAAAAGGGGTAAGTATATGTCAGGATGTATTTAAAGGAATGCTTCATAAATCAACACACTCCAAAACCATTTAGAAAGTTTTAAATAATTTTGTCCTAAATGTAATGAACACTTTCATATAAAATACTACTCTAGCTGGATTGGGTTTAACAGTTGACATCCAAACCTTATGGTCTGTAAATGTTAGTCCATATAAATTCCACTAAAATCTGACTTCAATTAGCTCTTCAATCAGACTTAAAAACTACAAACAACCCCCCCTCTCTAAAACAAAGTTCTGAATGTCAAAAATGGACAGTTATAGTCAACATTACATAGACCATTGAACAGGAGACAGAGTATATTGTTGTTCAACCATCCGAGATGTGGTCTGTGTAAAAGTCAGTTCAGTGGAGCCATCACCTTCTTTTGTGTGCAGCATCATTGTGCGCAATTATCACAGTTTGCCAAGTCACTCTCTTGACTGATAGAATAAAATATAGCCAGACTCTGAATTTTTTGATATATCAGAGGTCAGACCATAGAATTCTTCAATAGCTTGAGCATCTATTTTCTGCAAAATAAATATTTTTTTTAGTATGCTGTTAGATAAAACAAATACCAAACACAGATTAAATGACTGTATGAACAGAAATGACAAATTCAATTGTTTGTTTAGAGGTAGCAATTAGCAAATTCTGTTTGCAATTTAAGCAGTGAAAGGGTAATGTTTAGGGGCTGAACCTTGCTGATCTCACACATGAAAGTCATAGGCATGTTTCTGTCACTGAACCTAGCTGAATTAGGCTTTTTCCAATAACAAAGAGACTCCTTGGAATGCAGTAATGAACACTGTTAAAACACATAAATGTGACCATGTGATCCCATCTTTCTCAAATTTCCAGAAACCGTCTTCAAGATATGCCCCATCCAGCATCTCAGTGCTAACTTTCCTTACCTCTTGGGAAATCAGACTCAAGACCTCAGTTTTGCCAATGACATAAAGGGTTTGCATAAGAATGTATTTCAGAATCCTTAGGCAGAATCTGTAATAGCTGTGGGACAGATTCTACTCTAATCTACATTCAGGCAATCCTAGATCAACAATACAATTCAGACTTTCTTGTAACTTCCCTATTTTTCAAAATTGAAAACTCCAAAGCAATGCTAGCTTTACCTAGTCCAATTTTGCCAAGTGATAAGGTTTTAATGAATTAAATTGATTTTATTAGATATAGAAAACATTCAAAATTAAACTCTTAAAGTCTGGTATTAAAAATATTTGATGTTGCTATGAAATAAAAAAAAACCTCTGACGTTAACAGAGCACAAACTACAGGATTAATAATTTTATTTACAACCTTTCTTCCTAACAGAGTTGAACTAAATATTACATTATAACCAAACTGTGGCTTTGCAGTTCTACCCATCTCTACCTGGTTCCGGATCAGAATCTTAACCCCAAGTAAAGATGCAAACATAAACACAAAAGTTGTGCTCATGACCTTCAGCATACTGACCTCTACAATGTCATCATCAAACAAGAGCCAAAATCCATGACTTTTCACAATAGTAATGTAATGCCCCCGATTCGGTCCACTAGAAAGCAAAGCAAAAACCCAAACCACAAAATATTAGAAAATACTACTGAGTCTGTTTTGATAAGTCACATTTCTTTACGAATGCAGAATTACAATTAAATCTTATGAAAAACATCGTAAACCCCCCTGTGGTGGTACACTAGACATTTAGTCCTTTCACCTTTTCATTAACTTTTTGCAAAGCTCATTGACTGAAAGCTAAAGGTGTTCTTTTCACCTGTGTCAGGACCACTTGCAAATTAATCTATAGAACACTTAACAAGTTGCTCATGGTAGGCATAAAATATTTTTAAAACTTTATGAATTAAGTATAGGGGGGAAAATTGACCAAGGTGCTCTGTTGTGGGGCCTACATGCTGACAGCCTCTGGCCCTCACAGAGTCTTGGCTCCCAACTCTTTTAAGTGGTCTCATGAGGAAGAAGATAGTTTCAGCAATTTAAACCAAACTTTTAATTTTTTGAGACCTGAGACATTATTTCTTAAACAGGTACTGATTTACTATTAGGGAGGTTGGCGAAAGGGTTCAGCCCAACGCACATGCAAGTCAGTGCAGCAGCAGGGTTTAAGCCCTGCCTCCCACTCTCCCCACATTTTGTCAGGGATGCCCCTGCCCTTGGCAAACATCTGGCAATAGCTTGTGATACACATGAAAGTACATTACCTTCCGCAGTGAACAACAACAGCTACCAAGTCATACATCCGATCTAAGTTGACGGCATCGCCAGATGTGTTGAAGAGACGTAACTCCAGGGGAAATACTACACGGTAAGACAGCTTAGTATACCTGTGCAATTGCTCCATATACTTGAATCTCTTGAGGTGTAAGGCAAGAATCATTGGCAGTTTTTTTACCCTCATCCTGTGAAACCATTAAGAATGCATATGATAAACACCTGACCAGTTCAAAGCCATTCTGTGTTCCCTTAATAAGCTAATGTCTGCATTATAAAAGCACTTTGTAAGTAAAAATAGCAACTAGCAGTAGCTTTGAGACTAAGACACAGGCCTCTCAATCTGTCTGCACGTTCTCCAGTCCACACAGAGAATGCATTTGGGAGGTAAGGCTTCTAGGTATCTAAACAAAATAAATATCAAGGAGGAAGTTTGTCAGAGCCCAGAAGGGACATGTCTGCTTTTTGCTTACCTCTTCTGTGCCTCTTGTTTACTACAGCAAGTTTCACAGTAGTATTTCTGTTCACTACATAATGTCTCTGTGTTACTGAAGTCTCTGTAAATAAATACAGTCATCAGTTCTTTAAGGATATGCATTTGCCCCACTTGAGATGATGAACTGGAACCCAAAAGACACACAGGATCAAATCTTCACCCATTCCAGTTTTCTAAAGCATCTGAAGCAACTGTACTAGAATTTGCAAATGGACTTAGGTTATCTGGCAGCTATGACAAGTTATATAAGGAGCTGAGGCCCTTCATGATACTAAATGGAGGGTCAGGTATGTCAAAAGGGGACCTATATCTGGTCTCTCACACATAAAGGGGCTGCCTAGACTTGGGTATAGTTACTCGACCCATTCAGTTTCTTTTAAAATTATTTGCAGAATGAAGCAACTTCACGTGCACTTTTGTCATCCCGAAATATTTCGCATTTTATGGAGTTCTTCTGTAAGATAGGTTTGAGTTGTCTTGCACAGAAGAAATAAATTGAGTTTCCTGCATCCTCCAACCTTTAGAACAGTCATCCAGATGTTTTTAGATTATACCTTTTCATTTTCTAAAAAAAGGAAAGAGGCAGCTGGTATAGAAAATTTTGTAAATCCTGATCAACTAAATACATTCAGAGATATTTCTGGATTGAGCTTTTGAAGTGACAAAGGCAAAGGAAGGCTGTTTGATAGCATCTTTCAGTTCACAGAAAAGATTTGTTGGAAGTCACGGTGCTGATATGCTTTGGAGTGGAATTTTAGGTACCTAAAAACATTTAGTTGTAAAAAAAAAAAAAAGTAATTATTTTTGTCACCTCTTGTGTTACATTGCAGCTGAGCAGGTTTTTTGAGAACTGTAAATGCAGGTATAAGCGCCTATCTTCCATTTTAAACACATTGGTTTCTTGTGACTTTGGGCCTTAAATAGGTGTATCAGAATTACAGAACTGTGTTATTGGTTGTCCCTACCTTGTACCTGACAGGCTTCTGAACTCCAGGCAAATTCGGACCCATTCAGACCAAAATAAATTCCATTCTACCACTGCAGTTCACAATCACGGAGGTTGAAGTCACATTGCCTGCAACTTCAGTCTGGTCTCACAGTAGGCAGCACGAGAATTGTCTTAGAGGGCAAAGGGAGGATTTTGGATGATTACTTCTCCCTGACATCATCACTACAGGGGTAGATGGGATATAGTTTGCTAGGGCATAGATATTAGAAGTTAATTACATAAGTTCATAAAAGTTTAAGGTTAACAGAGCGTGATGAAGCACTTCATATGACTGCATAATATTTTTAATAACTGAGAATACTTTTACAGATTTATTTTCTTTATATGGTCTTAACACTGATGAGAAAGTGTTAAAATTTAGGAAAACTATGTCTTTTGAAAGATTAGTTACAGCTAAACTTTGAACACAAATATAATTTTTTTATCTAAAAGAAAAATAAAGCGTTATCACTGGGAAGGATTTGCTTCAGTGGTAAATGCTGAACTCAAATATCTGGTTTCACATTTGAATTTAAACACAAAATTAACTGAATTTAGCCAATTCCTCTGAAAAACATGGTAACCTTTCAGGCAATCGTAAGTGAAGAGCTGAAACTTTAGAAAACATCAGAGATGAGTTATATGTGCAGGGAAGACTCAGTAGAACATGTCTGTGAAAGTTTTAGGTCTTCTGTTAGAGAAAGAATTTGATGTTTATTTTCAAAGCCTAAAGTCTCAATTAAAAAAAAAGCAAACAAATTTGGGGAATTTATTCGTTTTCTTCCCACCTCAAAGTGAAGCAACAGAAATAATATTTTTCTAACATGAAGAAACATGCAGATAGTAGAAATTTGATAGATATTGGTTTGTTCTATGCCAAGTCTCCCATGAAAGTTAATTAAACTCAAAGAGTTTCTGAATTCCTTTTAAAATGTACAAGTTATCCTGATGCTATTAATATCTATTATTAGTATTACTTATTAGTAGTAGTATTAGTATTTATTTATTTATTAGTAACACTGTGGTATCTATTTTTAGTAGTATTAGAAAAAAATATTTCACTGAAAGAATGGTTAGGCATTGAAATAATTGCAATTTCAGTAACTCTTTCAGCAGTCAAGAATTTTCAGCATGGCACTTTAAGAGATGTTGAACAGTTGAAAACAACAGATCATTGACTGGAGTTCGCAAAGTCTGCTTGTGCAAGAGCCCCAGCCTCGCAGAACTCTTCCCAAGACATGCAAAGCTAGTTTCAAGATATGTCTGACTCTCTCCTATTCCATTAATAGTCAAATCTGCATTCTGCTTATATGTTATTTTAGCAAGGCAAAGAAATTTTTAAATACAACTGCTCAAGATGTACTAACTTGTCATTGACCTTGTGCTTCTACAGCCTCTCTGCTACAATATGTGAAAGATGCTTTCTGTTGTTTATATGCATAAATAACATTAATTTTTTGTTTTAAGATACGAGAGAATTCTTAGTGTACTATAAATGCACACAAGTCAGGATCAAACTGACTGGTAAACTTTGCAACTCCTAGTGGAAATAAAAACAATAGATATGTACTATATTTGTTATTGGACTTTTACTGCTTTAGGCCCAACTGCCTATCCCGTGGATTTAGACTATGCCAGAGGCTTGTATTCTTTCTATTCTTTGGACATCTTGAGCACACAAGGACATTCTGAAAAACTACAGAAATAAAAGAACAATCATCTGCAGTGGAAAAGAGATTCATTATACTTAAGTGTTATCTTGCACAGTTTTTCTGTATTTTACCTTTTAAATGCAGCAGCACTTAAAGCTATTAAGATACAGCAAAACAGTTGTTAAAAAAAAGGAAACAGCAAAGATTCCAAAAAGATTAATAACTTGGATGTTCTTATTGAAAGAAACCACAAAAACACTTACATTTTGCATAATAATGCATTTTACCAGACAGCAATGAGAGGAAATCCATATTCTAACTGAATTTCTACCTCTAAACAGAGGTAGAAATGCTGCTAACGTAAAACACAATCAGAATAGATGAGAGGTGATGACTCCCCTCCTGTTCAATCTGTAAATAGTGGCCTGTACCTCCCACTCCAAGAAAAGAAAAATCGAGATTTTGCTTTATTTTATTTCCAAAAGGAGCAATGAGGGTGAACTTCAAAATGTCAAAATGCATGTCATACTGTTGGAGTAAAGGCAGATACTACACTGGAATGCATAAATAAAGAAACTTCGGGCATCCATTCTTCTCAGGATTGTATAGATCTCTGTTGGAAAATTATGCCATGTTCTAGACAGCGGCACTTCAAGATTGAGTTCAAGAGAGAGGTTCAGTTGGAGAGAAGGCTGAAGAGTAATGAACATGTGTAGAGATCCAGAGAAGATAGCCAGAGAAGAGGTGGAATGACCTTAGGCTGTTTAAATTTTTAAAAAGTGATTACATTCTTCCTGTATGTAAAATGCTACTGCTAAGGGGAATGGGGGCAACCCGTGGTTTATGTCTAGAGTACATAGATAAAGTAGGAATAGGCGTGGTCTGAAACACCAAAGATTAGTATTACACAGCAGGAAAAAACTTATTAGTAGTAAGAACAGGAAGGACTGGGGTAGACAATCAAGGTACTACTGTTAAAAAATCTTCTGGAACAGGTTGGATAAGCATCCTGTCTGACATGGAGATGGGGGCTAACCACTTTGGAGTCTCTTTCAACTCCACCATTCACTTTTTGGTTGCAGTTGTGCAGATGCAGTTCTTACACATCTTAAGCTACAGACCCTGTCTGTTCAGTAAAAGAAATGCTACTGGTATTTTTACTGAAGTACTTACTCTGCCTTTACATAAATGGCCATTCCCAACAAAACATTTCCAAGAAGCTAAAAGACCAAGAAATTAAATAAAAAACTGGAGAATGCTGAAGGACAGAAGGTAACTTATATACAGCAGCAGTTTTTAGCCAGTTCACCAGACTCAGCTGTAAGAAAAAGTCAGAGCTCAGTCTCCAGTACCACAAAACCAAATAACAACTCAGATTAGAAAGGACCTCAAAAGGCACTGCAGCATCCTTGCAGCTCAGTGGGATTTCAAATTGACTTTGAACACCATAGGGAAAAGTAAGTAATACTGGCAAGTTCAGGGTAGTGGTTACAGTGAAGAACTCAAAAGTGTGCAAACAAAAGCCTGTAGTACCAAGAACGATTCAACTCTGGTTACTATGAAGAGGCAAAGAGACTACAGGAGAAAAAGAGAATGCGCTGCTTTCCAAAGCCTCTCTTTGGTTTGCTCACTTTTTACAGCGAGGCTGGTTAGTGCAGTGTGGACTACTTGAGGGCTAAGGACTGCTACGGTATCCAATGGGAGATTGAACAGAAGCTGAGAAGGAAAAAGCTTACTGGACCTAGCACTTTAAATTAGAACAGAAGTTATGTAGTACAGTTGTGGTATTCACCGAGAACTCACTGCTTTCTGACTCAGGAAATAGTTAGTACCTCACATTCTTTCTGTAACTCTCACCTTGGGATGAGACACCAGGAAATCCCTCCTAGGCATTCCAGAAAAACTGATAAATGCAATTTCAACCTTGATAGCAATATTGGAGTTTGAAGGAGATTGATCAATTGATAATCATTACCTTAGGACAGCAATTTATTGTCTTAAATATAGGTAGTGGTTTATTGTATTAATGTCAAAACTCTGGACATTTTAAATCTCTCAGAGCAATCCTGTATGCAAGACTGAAAATTGTTCTGATCTCTAAAGTAGAGATCTCTAGAGTTTTTAACAATTAAGAATACACTAGGAGCAGAACTGAAATTTACAATAAAGGACTTCGCATAATTTTAGGATGAGACACAGAACAAGAAATTTCTGATAGAAAAATAGACTTTTGAAATCTTGTGCCCTCTAGGAACTCTAGCACTCATTCTGCAAAACACACACTTAACTTTTAATATGCACTTAAGTCCTAATCAACAAAGCATTTGTGTAGAAGCTTAAAGATATGCATGACTAAATCTCTTTGAAGCCAATTATTATTCTCCACCAATTCTTAGAGATGACAATGCAATCAATTATTTTCCCTGAAAGTTGATTTATTTCCCTCTTTCAAATACATACATTGAGAGAGAAAGTGAGTAAAGCAAAGTACATTAATGTATATTTTGTCATTAGAGGAAATATCCAGTTTAAAGTCTTTTTATCATGCTTAGGATAAGTTCAAATCCAAGTGTTACTCTACTTTTCTTTTCTGTAACTACTATAAGACCTGAAAAATTCAGCAGCTGGAACTATCTGACAAAAAGATGCATTCACTTACCTTAGACAGTGTGTAATTGATGTGTTCTGCTCCACATCAACAGAAAGGTCAAGAAAATCTTCATCTTTGCTACTAACCTGTTGCAAAAAATATACATGTAAAACAGAGATGCCATGCATCGAAATGCAGTTTATATCTTCAGCAAATGCTAAAGATATTTATTTCTGAAGAAATTTGCTCTTACACAAAAATAATTCATTTCAATGCTTTTAATTTTTTCTAGTTCAGTGTGACTAATGGTCACTGTGTTACTTATTAGTAATTCTACCAATCCAGCTTTCATATAATTTAACTTGTGTCTATCCACTTATCCAATCCCACCAACCATGGGGCACTAACAACAGCCTACTGTTCAGTAAAGGTGGACCATCATCCCCTATATTATCTGGGATTGGTGCATTACATATGTTTCCTTGTTATGTAACACAGTCTACTTTCTTATTTTACCAGAAATTTGTTTACCCTTTGTATAACATATTACAATATATATTCACATTTTATTCTTACATAATTATTTCCACTATTAAGGATGCAATGAAGATAATTTCCTAATATGTTTCTGTCACAAAAATCATACTTAACCATGTTATCTTTCTCTCTAGTGAGTATTCAAAAGGCTGGGTTTATACTTCTGGTTGACATAGCTATGTTTCCCCATTGGATATTGTTTCTGGTCAATATTTTGATTAAAAAATTAAAAGATTAAAGATAAAGATGGCATAGTGATAATATTTTGCAAAATCATTTTAGTATTGCCAATCTTTTTTTGAGACAGAACAAGAGGAGAAAAATTATAATAAAGAGTTTTTGTTTAAAAAATTTAAGTCCAAGTATTTTCAGAATGACAGATCCTGATTTTTGCATTGAAAATTATTTTTCACTAAGAGTGTTTAATCTCAAAAGTAAGGTAATGTTAACAAAAAACTGCATCCAAATGGCTAATTCTTGTAATACTTCAACTGAGTCAAAAGACTGCAAAATTACTGCATATGAATTCAGTCATATTCATAACAACCAATTTTTTAATAAAATGTTGCATAAACACCTCATATTTTGCCTCCTATGCCTGCATTTCCTTGGAATAACTAAATCAGATGGGAGGATAGTGAAGTCCAAATCAAGAACTTCTGTGAGGGGATGAATCCATTGTTCTGACAGAAGTCCCTCATGCTCAGATTTTTGCAATTGTGTGGATGTATTAGTTATGTACCACCATGAGGTCATATTTGTGTTGTGTCAGGGATCCTATAAGCTTGGAAAAGGCAGCCCATATCAGACCTGAACTTAGGGAAACACCTTTAGCCAGATTAATTTTGATATTACCAAATATGTACAGAGGCATAACGCACACCCAACTGAAATGAACAGCAGTTCTTCAAACAAAAATCCTCCCTGAGACATGATTTGACCCACAGAGGACAGGAAACCACAAAACTGGAAGCAATCAACTGCAGTATAAATATACAGGTAAAATTTGAAAGATAAAGCAACAAAGCTTCAGAGAACATTGTGTCTCTACAGCTGGAACTAGGATTCTGTCAGATACACTGAGTATCATGAGGAGTTAAACACTTGAAAAAGACCTTGGCAAGTACAGCGCTTCATCTGAATGCCTCAAAGAAGCTAGGAATTCTGTTATTGATTTCTGCACATCAAATATTTACTGGAAGGGAAAATGAGCTACTTAGAGCTAAAATAATACAGACTAAAACTAAAGGTAGCTGGAAAACCAGATTCAAACTGCATTCTTTGTAAGTAAGAATAAGAACTGCTGAAATCTGAATGATTCTTCATGTACTACTTATGAATATTTCAGCAAAGGAATATCTTTTAATGTTTTACTATCTTCCTAAGATTTGAAGTTACACTAATCCAAGAAAAACAAACTGAAAAAATACCCTGTGTACTATACAGTATTTCTACATCCAGAGGAAGCTACAGACAAGCTGTATTTTCCATAAAGCTTCACCACTTTGAATTACGAGTAGGGAATTCTGCAGTTATGCTGTTACCCAAGGACACATCCCCACTTTGCTATCGTTTCTCTGAGTAAACACTATATATTGATTTAGAATTAGGCCACAACTATTTAGAGAAGATTGTCAGTTAAAAAATAATTTTAACCTTTCACTTATTTTAACTTGCTATTACCTGAGGTTTTATAATTGAAATAGATTAAATAATTAATTTTCAGTATCTCTCTCATGTGCTCACTTATACAAGCTTGTTCCAAACTTACTCCAACATCTTTTTTCATGTTGACTCTCACTGTATCTCTTCTCCTCACCACCCTCCTCTGACCAAGCCCCTGGAACAGCCATATTTATTTCCTTGGAATACAGAGCTATTTTTATGATTAGAACATCAGACTATGTCCTTTTACGTGTCTGGTAGGACCGGGTAGAGCTTATCTCACCTAACTTCGGTTGTCCAAAGATATTTAACCTCAGCTTGCTGTCTGAAGATACCTTCTCTGGGCACCTTCTCCAATCTTAATGCAGCTAGTTGTGTTTTCTTCAGGGGAAACCCATAGTAGCAGCACTGATCTGGGTAAAAGTACATTATTCTTAGGCCAGATCAGTTTGTTGGTCCAGTTCTCAGCATTGCCGCACCAACAATTGCAACAGCTTAGTAACACCATGGAGCCAGGACAAGCTATATGGAAAAAAATGCCAGATACTGCTAAAAATTTTGTTTCATGAAACAGCCTCTAGACAGATGGAGAGAGTTTCCTGCAAAAGCTCCTTCATAATCTCCATCATCTGCAGAAGGAGTTGAGAAAACTAGTTCATCCTTGATGCCTATCACCTTTGCTTTACCAAAAGGTTAGGTGATGTTAATTCCAACCTTTATGGAACGTCAGTGTCACTGTTCTCCCCAAAGGAGATTTTTTTCCTGTCTGTGTTACTCTTTCATGCAACCTCACAGAAACAATTTAAAAATATTATTTCTTTTCTCTTTCAGTAGGAGCATGTGTTTGAAAAAGACAGTAATCAATAGGAGACTTACAATCTGGTTTCCCAACTGACTGAAATTTTACAAAAGTAAAATAAATTTTTACTTATAGTTCAAAAACAAGAGATTTCAAACTGACATCATCCTCTAGAAAATATTAGGGAGATAAAAGAAAACGGTTTGTTAATAATGAACCCTTTTTATACCTGTCAGACTCTTAAGATTGAATTGAGACAAATTCATCTTAACATTTCACTTACTATATGAATATTATGTGACTACCTTCTCTCCAAGTTACAGTGATAAGGAAAGATATTGATCCACTAGCAAGGATTTTAACTGTAGAGGTATGTATTAGGACAGCAAAACCTGGCATAATTAGCCAAGCAATGCTTAGAAATATAAATTTTTAGAAAAGAATATACTCACTTCAAGAAGTAAATTCTACAGGAATATCCACAATTCTCAGATGTCTGAAAAGATTCATATATTTATATATATAAAATGCATCTATCTATTAATGGGCAACAACCAAAAAAAATCTATCCCAATGCTTACGGTTTCACAGTTCAAACATCTAGTTTCGTTAGTCAGTGTTCCCTGAAAAATCTCATGCACCCAGGTGAGTTCTTGTTTATTGTTCTCTTCAGCTTCATTCATGTTGCCATTTTTCAGTTTCCCATTTTGCTTTTCCTGTTTCTTCTCCTCCTGCAAAATGTCTGCAATGGTGTTGAGCAGGTAATTTAAAAACTCATGTGCATCCTGCTGCATGTAGTTGTCAAAGAGATCTGTGAAGAAGAGAGTCAAGATTTGTACAGCTGAATATCCTTTCCTCCAAGAAAGAATTTTTTTTTCCCCAAATACTTGTACTGGCCCTTGCTCAGCAAAGTATTTAGAATCATCCCAAAGAACAGTTTTGCAGCCAGTCACCCTGGCTTCAGCGAAGCAGCTTTGGGGGAAAGCTTCATCTCATCTAACTTTAACTGTCTAGAAATTTACACTCATTGGAGTTGGTTGTGTAGGCTCCCATTACAGTCAATGAAGAAAGCAAAAGCGTGACTCATCCTAAATTATTTCCTTACATGAGACACTTACAGCCTAACTTTAGTCAGCACTGACTTCCATCCACATATTCCAAGTCCCTCAGACACTTAGGAACATCACAGAGTTTTGACAGTAAGCCACATGGCTGGGAAAACCAAAGCCACTGGATGCTGACAGACTTGTGTACTGTGTCCAGGATAGAGTTACCTTTCCTCTCAGTAGCCCACAGGGTGCTGTGCTTTGTAGCTGTGGCTCAAATGGTGTTGATGATGAACCAGTGTTTCAGCTGTTGCTGAGCAGCACTCACACAGCATCAAGGCTGCTCCTCCAACCCCCATCCTGCCCAAAGGCTGGTAGGCTGGGTGCAAAAGAGGTTGGGAAGGGGACATAGCTGAGACAGCTGACCCAAACTGGTCAAAGTCATATTCTATGCCATGTGACTTCATGTTCATCACTAAAATCTAAGGGAAAGATGGGCGGGTTTTCATTATTAAGATATATCTCTTCCAAACAAACTCCTACATATGTCAAGGCACTACTTCCCAGGGAGCAGCTGGAAATCACCTGCTGATGGGAGGTAGAGAATAAATCTCCTTTGGTTTCCTTTGTTTCTGCATGTAATCTTTGATTTTCTTTTTTTTTTTTTATTTTTTTTTTTATTTTTTTAATTAAACTGCTTTGATTTCAGCTCATGAGTTTTTTTCCTCTTATTTTCTCCCCCTCCCCTGCTGAGACAAGGAGAGAGAGACAGGCTTGGTGGGCACCTGGCAGCCAGTCAAGGCTAACTCATCTCAAGTAGTAATAATAACACCATCTAAAAAAGCTCATTTTTCACACACAAGTCTGATGAGAAGAGACTTGTCCTGTTCAATACAAAATGCTTACTGGAAGAGGGGAAAATATCCCAGTGGTGATTTAGTACAGACTTCTCCAGTAAAGGCTTAACTTGCCCAGCATGTCAAAGAAAAAAGAATCTGTGTTCCCAGAACTGTGTATTTTTATCCCCCTGCTCCTGTAAAAGTTCACGTGGATTTCCTCAGAAAATATTGTACAGAACCTTTGGCTTTGTAGTGTCTAGCCTGGACATACAAGCAGGGTAATACACACTGAGTCTGGCCCTAATTTAAAAAAGCTGAAAACATAAGATCCAGTCTTTACAAGTGATCCCCAACAGTGTGGGGGCATTTACCACTAGATGACTCAGAGTCAACTTTCTCATGATTTCAAACGTCTGCTCTGAAATGAACAGTCTGCCCATTTATATGCTGTCACCAGGAAGCAATTTCTTCCAGGTGTTTGACTCATACTTTGTCTCTTCATTCAAAGCCTCTCTGTTTCTAAGCATACCACCCACACTGATATGAATCCAGGCCAAAATGGAGCTGTGACAGGCTTCTTTATCTCAAGGTGTTCCTTCCTCATATCCCTTAGACAGAACTACTACAAGACTAGGTATATGCTGTTGCCAGCTTAATGGTCAAAAGGGGTCCGATGCTTCACAAAGTAAGAGTGTGTCCACCACTTCCAAGAACCAGAGCACCAGCTGATGTGTAGTCGATTGACCACCCCATGCGTACACGGTTCCTTATCCTCCAGGGTGTTCTGGAATTGGTGGTGCCTGTAGCCTTCCTAGGTCACACAGTTCCTATACTGCCAGCTGCCCTCAATGTTTGTCTCTGCCATATTCCACAAAAAAATAATTTAAAAATTACAACAGTGTCACCCTACTCCCAGCACTAGCTCACTCTACAGTAAGGTCTGTCCCACCATGCTGTGAAAACATCATTAATTCACACATCTCTAGGAGCATATGAAATCTGGTATGGCTATTTCAAGCATAATATCATGCACAGAGATCCTGAAATAATAATACACCCCACAAAGTACTAAAAGCAATTTACAAATCTAACCTGTATTTCTGATTAATATGATCACAGTGCTCAATATTTATTTATACTTTTTTGATCAATACATAAATACCTTAAAGGATTTCAGTTTTACACTTACCATTCTCTTTTCGTAACCTTGATATGAACTTCTTTGGTGGAATAACTCCAACTTTTTTCTTCTGAGTAGCAATACTGTGGAAAAGATCTGCCAGGCAAGTCAAGAGGTTTTCCTTCTTTTTCTGTTGGGCCTTGTATGATAATACATTTTCCCGAAATGGCCGGCAAAAATACAATGCCTGCAGCACGGAGTTACAGTAGCAGGTGTTCCCAAACTGCCATGCAAAATTAAAAACAAGCTTAATCCCTGTGCATCACAACAAAACTAGCTGTTCATTCAAATTCTTACTCCTGTCACTGTCACAAGCCAGCCATTTTGCCATGTAGCTGCAGTAGAAATATATTTTCACACCCTCCATGACACTTCATGGGAAAAACTGTGGTGTTCTAAATTAACTAGGATACAAACTAAAGGTTTCCATTTGTAAGAGATATATTTATTGTAGTGGATTTCATGAAGTTCTTACTTAATGGGCTCTATCTTACTGCTCAGTAGCAGAATGACTAATGTTTTCAATGGAAAAAATGACTATATCTGTATCATTTCTATGGGAATAAACAAGTGATTAAACACTCTTCTCACTCATTCTTTGCTTGGTCAAATAAAAAAGCTCCTCCTAAGAGTCCCCAATGCAGAATACTGTACATAAACTTGTACATACTTTCATCACTTTCTCCCTCCCATTTCACAGCTAAAACAGACTTTTAACTTTATTGAAGCGTATGTTCTAATCCGTGGAAATATTCATAGAACAGTAAACTGTTCTCTCTGGGGGTGTATGAAGCCATCTTCAAACATATGATACAGTTTTGCAACCCACTTTTCCTAAAATTGCAACATGAGCAGCATTAAAAAAAAAAACAAAATCTTGCATTAGGATAAGGTTGATAAGAGTAGGGGAGAGAGAAAAACCAAACCAAACCAAACCAAGGAACAAAGCAAATTTCAAGTTCCATCAAAATGGTACTTACATTGACCAATCCAAAGTAGTGTTCATTGATTGGAAACTGCTCTGGGCCAATGTCTTTTTCCAGAGCAGAGGCATTGGTGCCCTATACAAAAAAAAAAAAGGGAAAAAAAGTAAAAAACCAAACCAAACAAACCAAAAAAAAATTAAAAGAAATTATTTAGAATATTAACATTCTAAAATAAAATTATGAACAGTATCAAGACAGAAAATATTTCTTTCCTTTCAGCTATGATTAGCCAAGCTAACTCTGTCTTACTAATAGGCAAGCACAACAGTGTCATGAGCCCCTAAAAACATTTGCAAATGTGGGTGGAGGAGCTGGCCTGGCGTGGACCCTCTAGTAATGGCTGATTAGAAGTGAACAGGTCACAACAGTGGTTCTTCACACACACACCTCCCCCTTATTTTTACTGTGTACATGGACATCTGGATCCCATTACTCTCTTGCCTCATAAAGATAGTAGTTGATCTTAAGCACAACCCTAAAAAACAGTTCCTAGATGGAAAGTAGGTTTTCTAAGCATTACTGAAACTCCTCTGAATCCCTCTGAATTAATCATCAGCCTGTAACAATACTTGGGTTTCAGATTGGCACCCAGTTCTAGTAACATCACAAATGTTAAAAGCAAGTGTAATTTTGTCATTTTGTCCAATCTAACATTAAAGAACACATAAATCCAAGCACTGTTAGATTTCTTAGTCACTGCCCTGGTGCGGCAAGTTATGTTCAGCTGTATTTTCACTCCAACAGCAAGGTTGTTTAGGTAATGGCTGGTCTGTAAGTACAACCACTAATTTGGTATATTATCTGTTGTTTTGCTATATTAAAATGCCCATTTTTAAACAAGCTTAAATTACCAAGCAAGTAAGGTAGATTGCTGCCAAAGGAAATGTCATCACTCCTATACACATTATAATCTTGGCTTCATCTTCTGACACCCTCACTTCAGATACTTATAGACATTGATACATTCCCCCCCCCAGCTGTTTCTTGAGGCTGAACATGCCCAGTTCCCTCAGCCTTTCCTCATAAGAGAGATGCTGCAGTCCCTTAATCATCTTTGTTGCCCTCCACTGGACCTGCTCCAGGAGCTCCATGACTCTCTTGTCCTGAGGAACCCAGAGCTGGACACAGCACTCCTGATGTGGCCTCACCAGGGCTCAGTAGAGAGGCAGGATCACCTCCCTTGACTGCTGACAATGCTCTACCTAATGTAGCCTAGGATACCTTTGGCCTTCTCATCCCCATGGGCACACTGCTGGCTCATGGACAGCTTGTTGTCCACCAGGACCCACAGGTCCTTCCCTGTACAGCTGCTTTCCAGCAGGTCAATCCCCAGCCTGTGCTGGTGCGTGGGGTTACTCCTCCCCAGGTGCAGGACCCTGCACTTGCCTTCGTTGAATTTCCTTTTTGCCCAACTCTCCAGCCTGTCAAGGCCCTTCTGAAGGGCTGCACAGCTCCCTGGGGTATGGACTGCTCCTCCCAGCTTTGTGTCATCAGTGAACTTCCTGAGGAGGACTCTGCCCCTTCATCAAAGTCATTAAAGAAAAAGTTAAACAATTCCCAATATTGAACCCTAGGGGACACCACTAGTGTCAGGCCTCCAACTAGACCCCATGTCACTGATAGTGACCCTCTGGGATCAGCCAGTTCTCAATCCACCTCACTGTCCACTCATCCAGTCCACGCTTCCTGAATTTGCCTATGACGACGTTGTGAGAGACAGTGTTGAAAGCCTTGATGAAGTCAAGGTAGACATTTGCTCAGACTTCATCAGCTAAAATTTGCAAAGTAACTGGTAATCAGATTTAGAATTCTGATGTCCCTTTCCAATCTTCTCCCCAAAGCCTGATTTCTGTTTCCTCATAGCACCTACCATCACCAGTGCTTGCCAAATTAAATTATTATATCATGTCAATTCATTAAAAGAGGATTTAGCCAACAGAATTAGCAGTGTGAAACTCAGCACAGGTGCTCTTTGAGAATTTGCAAGCCTTGAAAGTAAAACATCTCCTTTAAGTTGGCAGGTTCCAGAAAAGCTCCAAAGATTTTGTATTTCACATCCCCTTCTCTGATCTTTTTCCATTCTCTCACATACACGGAGTTCATTGCTCAGACCAAGTGTATGTTATTTCCCAGAAAATCCCTTTGAGACTGAAATACTTTACAAGCACAAGGCTTCATGAAAAGTTTCATAAGGGATATATGTTCTCACCAGACTCTGCTAAGCCTTGGTGGGAAACTTGGAAAAAAAGATTGGTCGATACAAAGCAATTATTGGCTACCGTTCAACAGAGCTGACAGTGTGATAATTATGTAAGTCACATATGAAGATTAGTTTCATTGCTTGGAAAGTCAGCCTTGCCAAAGACACACATACTCAGCGAAGCATCTGACATTCCAAGAGGGAGAAAACTGATAGACATTTGTCTATCTGATACTAGCAGTGAAGCAAACAGCCAGTTACCCTCAAAACCTTGTCTGATATAAGAGAAACATGACTACAGAAGGTTAATGCAGCTTCTGAGGAAAAACATCTTCATATTAATACTCATTGTACAGCATTCAGATCAAAGCAAAGGTTTTCTTTTATTACACTTTTAACATTACAATCAAATTCCCTAATACAAGAATGAAATGGGTGTTTTTCCATTTTTGTAGGAAGCACTCTGCACACTGAAATAAATTCTCCCTCTACAGTTCACGGAAAATACTATCTCTAAAAGGTAACCTCCTACTCTTTGTAAACTCCAGGTTTGTGTATTCTGTTAGACAAATACAATGCGAGTGCTCTGCTAACTAGGTGCTCCTACATTACTCATTTGCCTTTCCTCCAGGTCCAGGGTTTCTTACTTCAGAGGATGCCAGATGGTTGGACAAACCCTTTCTAGTATTTAAATTTTCTTGTAAATATTGTGAGCAAGAGCAAGAATCGGGATTTACCAAACAAAATTATCACTGTAAACCAAACAAATCCATTATGTGTACTAAGCAATCTTCATATAAAAACTCTACATTGCATGGAAACTTCCAAAGTATTTGCTGTTGAAAAAAACACATGCTTAGTAACATCTCATCATGGAGCTTTACCTCTCCAAAACCAGGCCCTGGCTGTTGCAAATATAAAATAAAGTACTGCATGCCAGCAAGCCAACAAAACAGTGAGGGTAAATTCAATCTTTGGGTAAACTGACATAACCTGCTCAGACTTCATCAGGAGTTGTGCCTTCTTGTATCAAAGGCAATTTCAGTCTGGTTTATTCTGAGGTCTCAAAAAAGATGCTGTTAAATCCATTGAAAAAGAAGTCTAGGAACACAGGTAAGAAGCACAGAGACCTGATGCTTCGAAGAAGGATATATTTCTTATATGGAGAAAAAAATGTATATAGGCTACTTAGTAAAACTCAAACCATGTCACATTGCACATAAATTACTTGTTTTGCATATGAAGTCTCCTCAATAAGCAGTTGACATAAGGACAGAAAAAGGAAATTTTTCCAACAAAGTATACCAGAAACTGTACACCCAATCCAGGTTTAAACTGGAAAAAATGTGTTATTAGAAATGTGTTAAAGTGGTTCAGAATTCAGTTTAAATCAACCATATCAAATATGGAAAACATATTAGTCTACTGAGGTTAATCTACAGCAGAAGTCAGCCATGACTACTTAACATGGTTTTCAGCATTTTTGTTCTCACTCCCAGCAAGTCATTTTGGTTACTTCTACAGTGAAAACCTGCTATGATATTTTAATGCAACCACTCTCTATGGTTTTATAAATGCTTCTGCTCGGAGAAATATCCTACCACAGCTGAATCTACTGTAGTTTCATAAAAATAAGCAGGAGTAGCAGTGTAGCTACAGAGCCTGAGATGAGGAGAGGCTTCATAAGTCAATGAAGTGGGATTTGGGAGTATTAAATAAAGTCTGATATGAGAGTATAGAGACAGTAAAAGAGACTGGCTTCTTAAAAGAATACACTAGTGAAGGAAATGCAGTGAAGGGACTGTGGTAGCCAGACCTTATGAGAATGAGAACTAGGTCAATGTGGAAACTCCTACTATGTATTCTGTGGTGTTGGAACCTTGATTTCTCAGAAGTTTTACCACTTAATTCAACAATCAGTATTCAGCCCTCATAAAACGGCAAAGACATACAGCTGGAGACATAGCCAAGCACAGGTCAGTTCAGGCCAAGATTTCTGCCACAGCATCGCTCTAAAAACATTCTGCCCATACGACCTATATTTTTTCCTCTTGTTATTTTGCCCTGGACTGCTGGGCAGGATAAGACTGCTGGTGTTCTTTTCAGCTGAAATTTCTGATAATGTTGCTAAGATTTTCATTTGTGCTTTGCATCACACGAAACAGATTAAGTAAAAATCTCCCTGCTGTTCCTTTACACTTTAGCATGTAAGAAAAAAAAAAACCAAAACTTCAGGGGAAAAAAAAGACATCAGATTAGTTAATTGAATCACATGTAGCAAAGTAATCTAAATACAATTATTCTATGGAGGATGAGAAATGGACAAGAGCTAATATGAAAGTGTCTACAAAAGACAGCAAATCAGACTAAACTTTGTACTGTGACAGAGCTATAAAAATGGCACTAACTTTCTAGAAATATGCATGTGTTTTATTTAAAGTAAATGAATACAGTAAAGAAATTAGGACTTTTCATAAGCCACCTATTAAGTACGTACCACTAAATAAACAGAAACATGGTATGAAAAACATAAAATCAATTAAATTTTTCTTTGCACAGAAAAGTATATCTGTACCAAGACAAAATAAGAAATAAGAAATATCTTGTTCACAAGAAAATCTAAAAAACATATAGGAAAAAACCACATAAAAATTGAATAATTGAAACAGAAATTTAATAACTATATAAAGAGCAAGAGACCAATGAAGGAAGATGGCTGGTACAGGACAAATGGTTTCAGATAATATATATTTATAGACTAGATTTCTTTTTTCTTAGTATACAGGGAAAGTGAGAGCAACACCATAGAAACAGAGTTCTTTCCTGAAGGGAGAAACTGAAGACTTAAGATAAACTAACGGTGATGTTTGGGCTGGTAGAGGAGAAATTAGAATAAAAATAGAAATGGCTTCAGGGCTAGGCAGCCTGAGTTTCAGGATTTTGGAAGGCACAGCACATGGGAGGGAAGGAAAAAGAAGATAAAGAAAGATGGAGAAGGCCTCCTGGCCAACAAATGGCAGTGATGGATAACTTAGAAGAGAGGAGGCAACTGTAAATAAAACCCAAAATTAGCTCCCAGAAGCAACACAACGTATTGAGCAAAAGGAGAGCTAGCAATAGCACAGCATGCAGCATACATGCAGCAGCTTTCAATAGATGCATCACCTGTCCCTAGTGCTGGACTTTGGCTATCCTCAGGAACAATCTCAACTTTCAGAGAGATATGGTGAGTAACTGAAATAGTCAAACCAACCTTCTTAAGAACTCATAGATATTAAGTGCCAAACCTGAAACATTTCTGTAATTTTTAAAGTGTAAGTCCCACAAGACGGTTGAGTTAAATCAGATTAGCTCTCTCTTCATTCTGTGAAGAAATGCTTTTTGTTCCTCCAGCAAAGCTATTTTGGGTCTTTGTTGCCACAAGAAGAAAGAGGAAAGAGAGGTTTCTATGAAAACACATAGGGGATCACAGTAAACAGCAAAAGGACCTTGACTGACTGAAAAACCACTGCATATTCAAATTTTTGTAAAGAAAAGATGATTTACCAAAATGTATCTAAATAAATTATTTTTGTGCATTTTTTCTGAAGAGTCTTCTGATCATTAAAGCAAATTTTAAGAGCTTGAAAGGAGAGGTCTAACCTATTTTTTCTTGCGGGTACACTAAACTATCTCTATTTACAGATCTAATTATTGCATATGCTACAAATACCTTCAGCTCTTTACTGTGTGGTTTCCAAGAAACAGATAAAAATTGCAAGACCTGAAATCCTGAACCACTTAAAATCTTGCGCAAAGTTTTTAAGGTACTCAGTCTTGCATAGCTGATAAACTTGGTTTTCTCAAAGCACAAAGCACCAAGTACTGGAAGTGAGGTTCTAATGAAGTGCTGCAAGTTCAGTGTCTATATCCATAAGTAATTTAAAAAAAATATTAATCCTTAAGCTTCCCAGGATTAGTCAGTTTTTACGAAACTGCAACTTAATATTCTCTTGTGAGTCCATCTGTATTCCCACCTTAGTTGTTTTTGGATTAGTGGCACTCAGGCTTTTGCTGGAAGAAGTAGCAAAACCACTAGTTTTGTCCAGTTTCCTTCTTCAGAACACATAGCATCAAGATGGCCTCATAAGTCAAAACAAAACTGAGATTTGCTTACAGACTACTAATTTCTTCAATAACATTTTTGCCTAGGCCACCTAGACTGCATATGGGGTGCCTCAGAGCATTCTAAAAGCAAGGGACCTTCTAAACTTCATCACAGCTGCACCATCTGGAATACTCTGATAACCTGGAGACAGAAGTAGGAATATCTTCATTAAATCTCCATGCAAGATGAGTAATGAGGGCTGCAGTTATGTTGCAGGACAGGTTTAGAATTAAACACTATTTTTTGACAGTATTTTTCTTTTAGAGAAATTCTCTAACGAGCTGAGACAAGTGCAAGATTCTGCACATGAAGCGAAGAACCACCATGTACAAAATGGAAAACAGCTGACTAAGGCAGTAGTGTTTTAGAAAAAAAGAAAGAAAAGGGAAGTCTCTGCGTAGTGTAAGACAAATAAGCCACAGGTATGCAGTGTTATTTAAAAAAATCCCCAAAAGCACAACAACAAATATTGACAACATAATGAATTCTTACAGGTAGCAGTCTACCAAGTTCTTACAGTAACTTTCCTGTTTAACTTGTCAGTGGTAAGACGTCTTACATCCAGGTTTGGGTGCCTGGTTTCAAAGAAGATAAAGGTAACTGGGAAGAATCCAAAAGAAACCAGTCAAAATGGAAGACAACTCTAGAGAAAAGTGACCTACAAAAAAGGGTTGAAAGGGGTTGTGTTGCATAAGGCAGAAAAAGCTGCATAAGGCAGAAAAGGGCATGACAGTATTTTCAAGTCTACAGTTTGTTACAGAAAGGACCTAGTCTGTTCTTGGTCTCATCAATGGATGAGAAGTACCAAGCTCAAATTACTGTAATGTAGATTCTGGTAAGACATTAGGAAATGTGATGTAGTTCCTATCATGGGAAATCTCCAACTTTGGCTGACCTACATCAGAAATAACACAGGTTTATCATATTCAATGGACAGCTGGGGGCCTTATTGTCCTAGGATGCTTCAAATACAGCTGTTACGAGGCCATCAATTGTGAAATCAAAAAATTAAATTAAATAACTGAAACATGCAACATCCAGTAATGGCTGGTTTGAAACCCTTAGCACAACAGCCTTTTCTGCGAGGGCTGAGCATACCCAAGAACATGCTTACAGTGGAGTCCTGACAGTGGAGATGCTTCTTCCCCAGAAGCACTGATTAACACCACACTTAACACTGTGGTGTTAAGTATATAATGTACATAAATGTGTATCAGTGTATCTACCAAAAAGCCAACCAAGGACAGTTTCTGAGGCTAAAGGACGGTCAGCAGAAGAGAATTGGCTGACTGCTTCTCTGACAGGCTTACACTCCACAGACTCTTCAAATCCATCAGAGCCTCACCTCCTGTATGGCACTTGCCCACCACACACAATTAATCAAGGTCCAGAGTCTGCTTTTAATGTCATCTCTTCCACAATTCAGATTCACTCAGCCTTGCTGAGCTATAACTAAGAGGTTCCTTTATTGAGGTGTTTAGCATAACCACTGGTTTACTCTTAATTTAGCAACATGAAGCCAAAGACTACATGCATCTAAAAGAAACACACTGAAAACTACACATTGTGTTCATGAATTGTCCTTTTGTGCTTATTTTCTAAACATCTAGTAAGTACATGACAACCACTTTAGCCATTAAAAGGTACTCATGCAAGACAAGCCTCAGCCAGTACTTGAGGTTATACTTTGGGAATAATATATTAGGATGTTTCTCATTTTGCATATACTCCTCTATCCAATAAAAAATATCTTTTGTGGACTTCTGTTCATCTTTTGATGGAATGCACACTTTCTGTCTGTTAGTCCAGTACCCGTTTGTCAGCCATATTCTCAAGCTTCCCATTACTTCAGAAAGTTATTACAATGATTAGACTTCACATTCTTCATGCTTTTCATATTTTTGTTTATGTATTTTGTCATACTGAAATTGTCATACGTGCACTCTTGAGACTATGCTTCTAAAACTGCATTCTTGAATTGTCTAACTAATCTTATCAGATGTAAAAACTCATTTTCTTTATCAATCTAAATATGCCTTCAGTATGAGCTTAACTCAGAACTCAAAGCTGTACCTAAAGCTCACCAACAGAGAAACATACTGCAGAGGATTTCAGTAAGCATGAAATGCCAGCATGCCTGCCTATCTTTGAACCAGCATTTGGTACTTGAGTCATTTGGTTATTTCACAGAAACAATAACCAAGGAGAATTACAGCATTGTAGGAGCTACATCACATCCCTAGTTGGTCTCTGCAGTTTACAGGTGTTACAAGGCTCTGGCTGTTGGTATTCCCTCATACAGGGCTTTTCAGTGTATCTTATGCTTCTTCCCATCTATTGTACCTGTCCTACATAAAAGATGACAAATGCCTATCGCATATGTCCCTCAGTGGTGAACATGGTGTGCAGACAGAGTGAATGAGCTTTTACAGTGTCTGAAGGGCAGGTAGGTTGAATATCTTGGGGACTAGACCTCCCTGTGCAGTGAATGTGGCCATCATGCCCACTTAAGAGTCCCACCAATTCCTTCAGGCACAGTTGCCTTCATCCCCTCTACCCCTTCAGAACAAGTTTAGCTCTTAGTTCTTGTTAGGCAAATTGGTGAATAATAACTAGAACTATTGGTATAATTATGACTCAGGGGACAAAACTGGTAAAAGACAATAGAGAAATTTTGTTTAATTCTAGAAAGTTGTGCATTTAAATATTTACTACAAGTAAATGTGCCAAGGGGAAATTTACCCTGACAAATATTTTTTTCTTACTGGCTAGCTCCTACTGTGTCTGTCTCAGCATGTGAGAGCTTATTCAGTGAATATATAGTACTAAGTATCTTTTGCAAGCAAGTTAAATACTCTCTCTGTCTTGCTTGCTTCACTACACTTGTTTTGATCCTTCCTGAAAAGACTAACAATCTCTACCATCTTTAGGAGATCAGAATTACAACCCAAGATACCAAACATCAGGCAGTCAACTTAATAGCATACATCCAAAAATTCTGGCTAGCCAGGTTCTTTTGAGCTAAATTAATTAAGCTAAATTTCAGTAATTTTTTTTTTCCCTTCAGGACATGAGAGCACTTGGACAAACACAAACAAAAAACTTTGTCAAGAAAGGACTACCACTGAAAACATAATCTAAGCTGCATTCAGGGAGGGACAAGTATTTCAGGACTACCTGAAATTGCTACCTCTGACTCTCTTCCCCTACTCTCCCTACCACCCCTGAAAATCAACGAGACATCATCGTTTGGACTTTGGGGGGCTTTTTTTTCCAAAAACCAAAAACCCCTCTCAAGTGGAATGGGAAAAAATAAAGACCAGAACACCTTTTATTTTTTTTAAAGTACTGACTTCAACCAGGTTAAAAAACTTAGAAACCTACTATTATGTAACATCATAGAGAAAAACGTATTATATTACCTAAGAACTACACAGCTATTTCATAGTCCACAAATTATCAGTAGCTCAGTTTTTCAAGCACTGTATTATAGTGTGGGAACAAGGTCTGGGAATCAGCATCTCAGCATCTTTGTCTGATAGATTTCTACAGATGTCCTAAATCAAACTAGCACTGCAAATATTTAGGGTTTTATAAAGGCAAAAGGTTTACTTTTATACTTCTAGCCTTCTGGAAGGTTGTTATAGCTCCTTCTCCGGACCACTGAGTTCAAGTCCACCACCTCATCGGAGTGGACACATTTTTGGAGGAGCCATAATGCAGTGTTGCCAACACTTGCAAGAATCTGTATTTCTCTTACAGCCCCAAATTCCTGTAGCTGTCTGAAAACTCCATTTTTTTTTGCCTAAAAGAACTTCCAGTCCCTGTGGGTTATCCAGAAAAAACTAAATGTGACCAACACAACATAGCATCTCTAAAAGCTAAGTACACAGACCTCAAAGAATATGTAGCTTTAAAATATTATCATTAAATCGACTGCACCTTCTGTCCCAGTACCATGAACTAGAACTGCCTTGAAGTACGAATCCTTGTATGCCTTTTCTGCTTGAAGCTCTCCTTTTTCCCTTCAGTCTCTCCATCTCTCAGATGCTACTTCTGCAGGATATACTGGCAATGACAGCTGAGCAGCGCACCATTATAACAACCTCATCAGTTCTGCTGTGAATCTGTTCAGTCTTTGGGAGAAGCGTGCTGCATACAAGTGCATCTGTCTGAAGCACATGAAGAAATCAGAGTTCCTAGCACTTTATGCCAAGGTCTTACATCCACCTATGAGTCTCCAGCTCCCCTTCATGCGGTGCTCTTTTATACAGTTTGCAAGGCATCACATCCACCATTAATAGGCAGTAAAAACTGGAGCCTGCTTCAGAGAGAAGGTAAGTGCACCCAGGTTTTCTCCTCAGTCCTGTACTGTTTCCTGAGTCTCTCTTTGCAGTATTCGCGGCCCACTGGACTGGAAATCATTAAGAACAATGAAAAGTTCAGAAAACTAGATACTGTTGGTGAAGAAATGTGAGCACCCAGGTTATTATACCTCAAATCTGGATTTTGCATTAATTCTTTTAACCCCAGAATCTACTCACCCTCTCTGCATTTCAGAGCAGGCATTTCAAAGGGAGGACTGAGGTTTAAATCAAAACTATGCATGGGACTACCCAGGCATCTCATTTGCAACAAAAGAGCAATCCCACTTAAGTGGAAGTGTGGACATGTGGAAGGGGAGCAGGCTTGCAATCTGCACTCCCTCACCCAGACCCCGCAGGAGCCAGGCCTCTGGGGCTATGCCTGTTGCCTTACCCTAGAGACAGGCTCCATTCTCCAGGGCAGATGAATGGTATGTGTGGCATCAGCAGCACAAGGCATGCTGGGGCAACACATGGAGGGAAGCTGGCAACTGTGTGTAGCTGCTCTTGAAGAACCTGGAAATAAGGGTGAAAAATACAGACTAAAAAACCAAAATGTACAGAAATCGGATTCTCTTGTGTTTGTATTGGGATGCTTAGCATGCAACCATTTCTTTGGCAAGTTTGCTTCACTGTATTAATAAGTCTTTGACAAAGTTTGAGCTTTCCCTCCTCCCACCAAGAAGTTTCAAAAACCTAAACCAAATTAGGTGCTCCAAGTTTGTTAGAATTAAAATTAAACCCAAACACAATGCAGAAAGCATCCTTTCAACTGTTCCATGGGGAGAAAAGCAGCAAAGTGAATGTAACAAACAAAAATATTAATCCTCCTAATTGCCTAGTCTGGTTTAGAGAAAGCTAAGTGATTCAAGAGTACTTTACAAACACCAGGCCTCTTTGAGCAGCATGCAGTGCAAGTTAAACCCTGTTAGCTCTAAAGCCAAGACTTCCTAGAACAGGTACCTAGCATCGGGATCCAAAAATGTTATTAGGCATCTAAAGATCCTCCTTTTCTGTGTAATCTGGGGAGCTCCTGGCCCTAGGAGACCATAGGGTGCCTGCCTGAGAGAATTAAACAGGATCACTGATGTACTGTGGATTCGGAACCCAACTTTGGTCCTTTCGCAGGATTATTAGGGCAGGAGGACGGGCAAGAGGAGGAAGGGCGGGCCACGGCTCCGTCTGCAACGCGCCTCGGCCGGGGTCAGACCGGCTCCGGGGGGCCCCGCACCGGTTCTACATCTCTGTCCCTCCCCGGCCCACGCCCGGGCTGCTCCAGGAAAACTCCTCGGGACATCGTCACTCTCCGTTGGCCAACTCCATCCCAGGCATTTCCCGGCTCAGCCTGCCCGGCTCCCCCGCCGCCGGGGCAAGGGACGGAGTCGCGCGGTTGGGCTGCGCCCCTGGAGCAGCCCCCCAGCCGGCCCCCGCAGGGGCTGCCGTGCCGCCCGTCCCCCGCCAGCACTCACCATATTACAGATGGAGGCGATGTTTCTGACAGTCATTAGTCTAAAGGTTGCAGCGATCCCACACCGCCATCTTTATAAGGTGAAAACAGCCCCGCTCATGGTGGGAAGAGCGCACGAAGGGATAGGGGGCGGCGGCGGCTCCTGCTCCGGGGCTGGAATAAAAGCAAGAGGAGGGGACTGCACAAGCACCCTTTGCGCCCGCAGAGCAGCGAGAAGGACGGACCTTCCCGGCCTCCCTCCTCCGGCCGACTGACCAGGGGCTTCAGCAGAGCGGGGAGAGCGGCCGCATCTCCGCTCCTTCCGCCTCTGCCTCTCGCACGGTCCGCAGGGCCCCGGGCTCCCGCTGGAGCGCTCAGCCGCGCCTCTGCGCCAGCCGGCACCGCGCTAATCTCTCCCTTCCTCCTCCTCCTCCTCTTCCTCCTCTCCTGGCGGCTGCCGTCGCCGCTCGCCGCTCCATCGCAGCGCCGCGCCCGCTGATCCGCTCTGACAGCGCCGGGGAAGGGAAGGGAAGGTCAGAGGCAGTGCCCGGTACGGGGCACCCCAGCGGGCCCGGCGGGGCGGCCGCTGCCGCAGCCAATGCGCTGCGGGGCCGAAGGGGCGCGGGGGGGCTGCGCCCCCCGCCCCTCCGGACGGGCACTCCGAGAGGGGCCGTGGTGCTTTAGTCGCCGGGCCTGGAATGGCCACGGGGCTGAGAAACCCGGCTTCAGTGCGTACAAAACCACACCAGCAGGCAGTAGGGTGAAGGACAGGAAGGCAGAGTGCAGGCAGGAGGACGTGGATGTGTGGCAGTGACGGCGGCACTGTGCTTTGGGACATGCTCACCCCACCTAATTAGAGGTACACAGGAGCCCAGGCACTTGCAAAACCCGGAAGAGTAGGCTGGAATGTAATTTACTGCCCACAGTTGGTGCTTCATATTGCCATTCATGCAGATAACATTTATCTTCACAAATGCTGTTTTGGGGCTGTGTCCACACCACGTGTGCAAGTGTTCACTCACAAATTCACAACATGTGGCATTTATACAACACAGTTAATGTAATAATCTCAGTTTCTCTTCAAACACAAGCAAGTCAAGGCCCATGCTTTTCTCCAAGGTAGAGCACTGTGAGTATATTAAATTTACACACATGATAATAGGCACAAGGTTGTTAAATAGCTAACTTGAGGTCACATAGCAAATCTCTGAGAGAAGCAAGAACAGAGTTCAGGTAGGGCAATCCTCATCTTAGAATTCCCCTTTCCTTAGCAGATGTTGCTTCTTTTCAGCAGGAGCTTAAGGCCCATTTATTGTTCCTTGGCTATACTGAGGAAATCTTTCAAATGAAGAGAGAGAACTACTAACATTACAGACATCTCTGCACCTGAAGTGTGGCATGCTCATGCTTGGCTACACCTTTCATTTCATGATGCTAGAATAAAATATTTTCAGCCTATAGAGCCTGGATCCACAGGCTTTATTTACAGGAAACATTCTGAAGCCAGTTGTTTTTTTTTTTTTAATTATTATTTCAAAAGAAGGTCTATGATTACTGGTAAAAATCTGACATCAGCAGTAGCATCTAAAGATAAATTCCTGCCCTGACAATACTGTTAGATAAGTGGCCTCAATCCAGCTCATTGTGGACAAGTGCCCACGTTATACAAATGGTATCAAATTTGGCATTAGTTGGCATCCCGTTGACAGTTTCAGCAAAGAAACTCAAAATAGATTTGTCACAGAGACAGAACTTTCTTTCCTCGGTAAGTTGGATTAGTTATATTAAATTATTGCAGACATTCAAAATACAGGATGGAGAAAGATTTTTGGACATAATGAAGTCCTCAGGGCCACTAAACTGCTTCATAAATCCACAGATCACCATGCAAAAGAGCCATCAAATAACATCACTGAGAAAAAAATAATCTTTGGTATAATTCTATTAAGTTCATGGTCTTACATTATGTGTGAATTTGATCCCAAGTGTTTAATTTGCTTAAAGTCAGAGGACTGGATTACACATAATATGACAGGTTTTCTTGACATAATCAGGGAAAATGGGAGTTAAGCCGACATGTCAGGACTGAAGCAATCAAGGCCTGATTAGTTTCCAGTGCATTTCTAGTAGCCTGCAGACACCGGACAGTACTGCACTGTACCTGGTTTTTGAACTCCGATTCCTGTTACTGCAGAAGCCTAATCATGTATTCTTTCTTGCAGCCTGTTTATTCCAATTTACTGTGGAGAATCATACTTGCTGGCAGTGAAAAGTTATGGAGCAAATGAATGGGTTTGAAAGGTGATTAAAAATTTAAATGAAACAAAATGCAGTATCTAATAAAGCCATTTGCCTCACATGTCTTTTCACGTCAATAACATTATTTCCATAATACAAACCCTGGAGAAATCATAGAAAGTGTAAAAACAAAAAAGAAAAAAGTGGTATTTTCATGATTTTGTTTTTCTCAAATGCCAACTACTTGATTTCAGAATAAGTTTTCAGTTGTTTCTGTTCATTAAACTTTTTTTTTTTTTTTTTACATGAAATTAAATTGCTACTAGTTAAGCACTTATTGGTTGTTCAAGGAAATATTTGTAAATATGCACACACATCATTCTGTGAAGAATTCAGTATCTTATTCCTTAATGCTGATATAAATACTTCTATTTAAAGGTGGACACATTCCATGTCTTATTTCTGAAGATTAATAATAAAAATAGGGAATAATATACAAATGTTTATGTATCAGTCTGACAACAGTGTAGCACTTTTATGCTCTTCAGACAAACCAAAACAGGAAAGAGGAAAGAAACTTTCATGCTCGAAATGGACTGGTGTGTGTTTTTGTTTTCTTCTGCTGTTGCCATTTCAGGAATAGAAACTTTATTTCTGTAGCTGTTTGAAGATAAAAAAGTGCTAAGCAATGCAACAAATGTTAGTTACAAACATTAAAGGAACTGTATAAATAAAGAACAGTGCACAATTGTTTCCACTCTAAAGCATTGCCCTATCCTTTTACAACAAACAACTAACTCTGTGTTTCTTCTGAGTGTTAGACAAAGAGAAGGAAAACAAAGGACTATTTATAACCTAAGAGTGCTTATATAATTTCTGTTGAAAGGTCAAAAAATACCTCCTGCATTTAATTTTAGATCTGTCTTGGTCTCATCTGGTTTTACACTTGAACATTTTTATTTCACTACATAAAATATGGACTTATTGTAAATATCCTCTTTGGCTAGCAGAGGCGTGGACTTCCATAACATTTTCCATCTGACTTTTTCAGAGTGATTTGCAAACATTCACTCAGACTTGTCAAACTATTGGGTGGCAAGTTAATATTAGCTTATTTTACAAAGCAAGAAAATCACCAGTAGAAATTTAGCAACTTGTCCAAAGTTACACAGGAAAGTTGGTAGCAAATCTGAGACTAGAATATCTGCTCATTCTGTGCTACAAGAGGATATTGCATTTCCTCTCCAGAAATCTTGGAAAATTCCACAGAGGGTTCATTTATGTTTTTCTTGTAATAAACTTGGGTCCAGAAGTGGGTAATCATTAGTCAGTTTTGCTGAACGAATGTTTGGAACAGATCAAATTTAGGATATATTTCCAACCAATTAAAATGTCATTTTAATGGAAAAGGCAGTTAAAACAATACTAAGGTTTTCTGGAAGCATGGAAAATATATAAGAATTATAAGAGAATTCAGATTTCTGAAATACTTGTGGTACTGACAATGTAGGTTTAAAATGCTACAATTTTAAAAGTATGTTTTGTATCTCATATTAAATTATGTTCTACCAAAAAATAGCAAAATGTCTTTAACAAAATAGCAAATGTGTAGACACAAGAATGAGAAATCAGGATTTTCCATGAAGCTTGGCCTCATTTTGGAACAGACTGGCGGCTTTAGTACAATGCCAAATGCCAGCTTGCAGCCTATGGATTGAATCTGTGGCACATGGCTCATAGCAGGTCCATGGAAACCATTCCATCTGCACCTGAAATTCTAATGGTAAGAGTGAGTTGTAGGCCATGAAAAATGCATGGAAATCCATAGAAAATGCGGAGAGTCTAAAACCAAAAAAACAATCCAACTTCGGAACAACTAGTCTTCTTTAAGACTGTCATCTTCAAAGCAACCCCTACCCAACATTTTCAAATTATCTGAGAAATTACTTCTCTTGATTCAAAATACTGTAAAACTTCATATTTTGGCAACAGTATGACTTGTCAGGATTCTAAAGATAAAGCATGGAAAACAAAACTTCATTAAATTGATCCCTGAATCTTGCCTACCTCTTGCTAGTATAAGCATTTTACTAGTTGGCAAGTAGAGAATACCATCTCTTCATTTTTCTCAGAAATTGCTACTTTACAGAAGAAAACAAAACACATTTACAGCATCTGACATCATCTTTTTTGGCCAGACATCAGATCTGAAAGCCCAAAGACAGCAGAATAAGATAGATGCAAATACATTGATGTCAGTGTACCAAAAGCTGACTGAGTAGATACAAGGGGTCTAACAGTTCTCTAGTGAAAGCCATTAAATTCTATTCTATGAAGAGGCTATTAAAGCCTCTGAAGTCAGTTCAGTGTTGATAATGGCCTAGAGGTGTGATTATCTCATATCTTACTTGTGCCCTCTTCCTCCTGCTTAATTGTGTTTCAAATACACTGTGTTAAGAGCTTGGAACAGTGACAATAAGAGAACTTCACTGTATTTCTTGATCAGTTTAAATAATACTAACCTTCCCCACACTCACTACTCAAGGAAAAATATTCCTGCCTTTCCAGGAGGTAGAAGCTTGAAGAATGGCCTCTTTATCAGGTATATTATTCAGCAAGGGAGCTCACTAGCAAACTTTACTGGCATTTTTCTTACCTATACAAAAGGTGCTTTCAGCGGGAAAAATACTTTTAAAATTCTAATCATACTGGTTGGAAAGAGATAACAAAAAATGTTAACCATGGAACTAATTTATCAAACAAAAAGAGACTTGCTGAGCAAAAATAACAGAAAACTGAAGTTTCTAACAGAAATATATTGTTATTTTTGTCTCTGGAAAGGAAATAATGATTATGACTTGCCTTCCTCCTTCCCAAGGATTTTATTTATTATTTTTATTCTATTTTACAGGCTCCAATTTTAACTCACAAACATTCTGAGGACAAAAAACCACAAAGGACAGATAAGCTGTAAGTGGCATTTAGTGTGTTTTCAGCATGAATTTAAAATAGCCTTTTCATTTTATTAAATTGTGCATAAATTAATTAAATAACATCTTTATTACATTACCATCTCAAAGTTTTAACCAAATTACATATATATATATGTATAAAAGGCTGTTACATTCTAAGGTTCCAAACCAGACAATTATTTAATATCACTGAGTACTGTAATCTGCCTGCAAAGACTGACAGTCACAACAAGGTTTTCCTTCACATCAGTGTGGAGAAAGACAGTAAAATTGAAATGAAACATTTATGACAATTGCAAATTGTGGTCAACTCATGATGTTGTTAAACAAGTGGTTTTCAAGAGTCTTTCTTCTGAGAGATGTATCAGACCAGTGACTTTGAGACTTAATTCTTGCATCTGACAAAGAGAGACTTAGCTAATTAGAGCACCACCCTTCAAGATTTGAACAAGTTAGTTCAGCTCATCCAACTCCTTAAAAAGCTCAACACTAATCTACAAATAACCAAGACATCTTGCTGCCACTTCACTAATTTCAAAATGCCGTGATAATTGAATTTCCTACAAATTCTGCTCATGACCAGGCCTATATTTCTCCCGGTTAATGATTCAGGTTAATCTCAAAATTAACCTGTACCCAGATCCACCAATATTGTGGTCTTTCCCACAAGTCCCCAAACTAGCCAGACTGTAGGCAGAGTCAGTGCCCAGCCGAGAAGTTCATTCAGATAAAAGTTACATCCCACAAACATGGAAACAGCAGATCTGCCTGCAGCCTTGTAGCAACTCAGCGGTTACAGCATTTTTCCAGGAAATAAGAGAACTAACCGGCAATTAACCCTTGCAGTAATTTATTAAAAGACAGTTATTTTATTCAATAGGAAGGGTTTGGAAAAGGACGGAGCGGTCCAGTAGACTCTGCATTCCTTCTCTTGAAGTTGTGCTGCTATCAGACACAAAAGTAAGTTTCATGGAGCCAGAGGGAAGGCAAACAATGCAAACTTTGTATGGGGAAAACAGAACAAAGCTTGTGAGGGGCAAGAAAAAGGTGTAGGATTATGTGAATGAATAAAATGCTCACCTGGGATGGATACTGATCACTGGTTTGCTGTGGTTTGCTGGTTTTCTGTGTAAAAGAAGTGCCTGTTTACAGAAGTGCCTGTTTACATTCTATACGCAAAAAGAAGAAACCAACCTTAACATAAATCCCACTGGCACGAGTGGTAAAAATTTAAAGGTTGGATGCCACTTCATCTTTTTGACTACATCACAAAAAAGGACTGACTTAGGTGTCTGACTGTAGAAACCAGTCATTGCCGAGGAGCCCAATTGAAATAACCTGAAACTACATGTCTCACAAATTTATCTCCAGAGACTGATTTACCTAGAGTCCTGAGACAGGTTTTGAATCTTGATGTACGTACAATAAACTTAAATGGCACAGGGTGAATCTGCAACAATGTTTTGAGTATCAAGAATTAGACCGAAGAGGTAACTAGAAGTGGTATGAAACAATGTCTAGAGTCATCCCTTGATTGCAACTATGTGACTATTTGTTTCAGACTGAATCAGATTGGTTTAGCTCTGTCGAGAGTAATTTTAATACAGTGTTCAGATTAGGGAGAGCAGGCCAACTCGTTATTTTCTTTCTACACACTTACAGGTGCTGTGCTGGTAGTAACTCGGCATGAGCAAAGACATATTGTTTCTCACTGAGACAGGAAGCTATCAATTATCAGCAATATACACATCTTTTTGAGAAACAGGGACTTGCATTCAATTCATTTTGGACAATGCTCTCAGGCACAGGGTGCGATTCTTGGGGTGTCCTGTGCAGGGCCAAGGGTTGGACTCAAAGATCCTGATGAGTCCGTTCCAACTCAGTATATTCTGTTATGTTGTGATTCCTACCTACCAGCTTTGCTGGGCAACATACAAAGTCTTTGTGCTACAAATTACTAATTCCCTGTTCATGCTAATCTACTCGTCCTCACTCCAAAATCTCTTAGTAGCACCCCCAGTCAGGCAGCACATTTTATCTGGGGCAGAACAGCAGCAGTGCCCTGCATCCGTGCTGAGCGCTGGCTCGCAGGACAGGCCTGGAGCCACCGTGTGACCCCTGACGGGCAGCCCAGCAGAGGAGCATGTGCTGTACGTCAGGGCATTAGCGGGGCTCGGGGCTTTACCTCACCATCCTCACAGACAGCTCCTAAGCCTCCTAAGCAGGGCTTAGACAGGAGTTTAGACAGAGATCAGCGGTATTTAGTGCCTCAAAAACCGCTACACAGCTGCTACCTCGCACTGAAGACAATTTTGTTTCCCTGTGTTAAAGACCTCCGGGCACCCAGAACTTGGCCTGGGCAGGAATGGACGAGCACGTCCGCACGAAAGTCTTGCTCTGATCCATTGGGGCGGCAGCTGAATGAGCGCCGCGAGGAGCGCGGATGAGCAACGGGGCCGGCGCCCCAAGCCCAGAGCCGCTCCTGAGGCCCTGTGCCGCAGCACGGCTCGGCCGCCCAGCCCCGCCCCGCCCCGCGCGGGGTCACGCGCGTTGGCCTCACCAATAGGCAGCGGCGGCGGGAGCGCGTGGGGTCTCGCGGGAGCGCGGGGTGCTATTTAAGGCCTGGCGAGGCACTGCTCGCCCTCTCTGTCCGCCGGGCGTGGGCGCGGTAAGGCGGCTGCGGCCGCGCTCAGGGGAACGGCCCGCCCTCTGCACGGACGGGCTGTGGGCCTGGGGTTAGCGGGGTGGAACCTACGTTGCTTTCCCTTCACATCTTGCCCTCTCGGAGCTTGGCGGTGCTCCGGGGAGTCAACACAGGGGGATAGAGCAGCTCTCCCTCACTAAAACCCAGTGCGGAGTCCTCCCCTCCGNCCTCCGCAGTGTGTCCCGAGGTACCGGCGAGTCCTTCAAATGCCCCCGATGGGCAGGAGGCCGAGCGCGGAAGGCCTGCGCACGGGGAAGCGCTGGCGATCCGCACTCACGCCTTTGGACGCCTATGGGTGAGGGGCACGCCGAGCTCATCACTCCTCTTACAGCCTGGGGCTGGTAAGAAAAGGCTTCGGGCTTCTGAAGTGGAGGGCTTGGAATCCTGAGACGTTTTAAAGACAAGCGGACACATAGGGGTGCTGCCCTGTGTCTCTGTGCCAAAATAACTAAAGATTTGCACTGTTCTGTCCTTTGAATCGCAGTTATTGAGCTGCACAGAACTTAAATCTGAACCACTGCATTAATTTAGGTTTTTTATAGACCACATCAAGAAAATTGCAGTTATAACCTGTGGTGTTTAGGCTGTAGGCACTTAGAATTTGGGTTCAAATAGACTTAATAACTGTTCAAACAAAGAAAAAACCCTGATTTATTGGGCTTTCCCTGCAGTCTTCTAGTCCACCTGTAACAGTGTCTTTTGATGTCTCTGGGTTGAGTGCTGTATAATTTGTAACAAGGTGTATATATCTGTAAGTAGACACAAGGTAGCAATGAATTGCATGGCAAAGATTCAGTCAAATCTGCGCATTTATAGCTTACCTCGGTAGTGTCAGCACTAAAAGCAATTTAGGCTTGAAAAACTTGCCATTGTTTCTGATTTAAAGTATATTTTAAAACATGTTTAAATTATGTTCTATGTAGTTTAACTGGGTTAATGGAACATACTTTTTTGACAGTTCTTTTGCTCTAGGTTTTGATTTGATAATAAACTTTTTGTAAATGACTTCTGCAACTTCATGGAGAAGTACTTTTAAAATGTCTAACAACATAGTAGCAACTCCATAGAATATGGCTTTGAGAAGGTCTGTAGTTAAACATTACTAATTATAATTTTATCATTTTTTTTGTGTGTTGTTTTAGAGGCCTCACTTAGCAACCTCATGCTTGAAATGTTCTAGACATGGTTAATCACACCTAAATGTGAAGCAATGCTCAGAACTTCTTAGGAATAAACAATGCCTTCTACTGGAAGGTAAGTGTGCTCTTGTTTAATGATAATTGCCGATGGTTTTTAATCTTGCTCTTTGATAATTTACAAATTTCAAGCAACTTGTAATACCTCTTGAGCAAATGGGAAGTTTAGACCATCTTAGTTAATAAGAAAACATTATAATATACTGAGATCTACTCCCCTTTTATGCTTTGCCCTCTTAAGTCTGACAGTGTCTTAAGTGGCCAATACAGAGGGGTATAAAAGTTCTCTTGCAAACCCAGAGGTGAGGTTAAAACTCTTCTTTGGATCATGCTTAGGAGGAACACATTCATAGAACTGCTAAACTTCAGAAAGCTGCTGAATCAACTTTATTAGTAGCTTGTAGGAAGATTTTGAACTGTCATCTTGTTACAATATCTAAATCTTAGTATCACTTTCATGTAAATATTTTTCAGGTTCCTCAAATCTCTTTGTGAACCTATGTGATAAATGTCTTGAGTGAAGAGTTTCTTGTAAATTGTTTGGTCTCCAGGTATGTAATGTGAAAAGGATTATCAGATGATAGTGAATGCGTTGTCTTCTATACCTAAAGGAGTTTAATTTACTCCTTGCTGGAAAACAAAACAAAATAGCTTTGACTGGTGAAAAACTTTTGTGGTAATTGTTAGAACTTTATATAGATTTAGTCAAAAATAAATAGAAAAAAATCAGAGGAAAGCCTGTGATAGTTATTGGATCTGCTTATTCTAATATGACTGGTCCTCTGGAATGAAATCTGTGCTAGTGATATGGGAAAAGAAAATACTGTCCTGTACAAATGGAGTAATTTGTTTTGAGAAAAGGCTCTGACCTAAGGGTTAGTGTCACATAGAAGGTTCATGTAGCTCAGCCTTAGCCCAGTTACCTGTTTTGTTTGTGCATGATGCTGAGTTAAATAGAACTTCTTTTACAGGGATGAAAACAGCATGTGCCAGGACTTGAACTGACATTAAACATCACTTTATGATTTCCTGAGTGGCTGATTTCTGACTTCATACAAGATGATTCCAGTTGTCACCTCTAAAGTATTGTCTTGGAAGTAGAATTGAGACAAGCGATGGCTAAAATTATACATCTTCAATGATCATGTTTAAAGAGGCACCTCACCATTTGTTAAAACAGGTTTTATAACAAAAACTGCTGTAATTTGATTGTTGGTGGATTCATTGAAGTAAAATATAAGTATGCTACCAAAAGTTTGTGTTCTGAAGGTTTCTTGTTAAGGTACTTCCTGTATGAAGACTTTGGTTCATGGTTGTAAACACTTTTGTGCTGTCACAGAAACATTCTCTTGCCATGTCCAAACTTAATAAGATTAATCTTAAATTTACTAATCCATTGAAAAGGCCCTCTTAGTCTTTTATTCTTGGTATCTGAAGTATTCTGAGTTTTCTGAAGTATTTTGTAATGCAAAAGCACTGATATCAACCAGCTAACTTCTAAGTTATTTCATTAGGCTGTATACGTTTGCATGTTCTCTATGAAAGGATTGTCTCAAACTGTAAAGAACAAGGTAGCAGGAATCCAATTCCTTGCCTATTTTAAATTAACAAGGGAAATGTTGCAATATTCCATGTAAAGCACTATCAGTGGGAAGGTCCTTGAAGGGCAAGATCATTATTGTTGAGCAATTGAAAGCTTGTATATGCTTTTCAGTAGCTTATGTCTTAATATTAAAAACATTTTTCTTAATGGTGGGTCTTACTGGGAAGTAATTTCATGCATCCTATTACTGCCAGGGCCTGCTTCCCTAGAATGCTCAAACAAGGACATAAATACAATCAGAAGTGGCTGTCAGTGCTTACCACTGCCTAGACAGGAGAGTGGGTTGGTGTGGGTTTAGGAAAAAACAGGCATATATTTACACATACATGTCAGATTTAACCCCCATCTAGCCAGGAAGTGTTTCTTTTTACCTTTGCTTTAAAGTACACTAAAAGGGATGAGTATTTAGTGATCTTCTTGTGGCCTTCTAGGCTCACCTAAGTCTGCTTCTTTTCCTCTGGACTTGAGTTTTAATAGACAAAACTAAGTTTGAAGGGTATACAGAAGTACTTTCTCTTCATGATATTAAACTTGACAGCTGTCCAGCTCCTTTTAAGAGAAACAATAAATCATTCCTTATAAGTCTTGTCAGTTCTATAGACCTCTGTCTTCTGCAGCCATGCTTAAGGATTAGGTTTTAGTCTATTCAGTCTTGCATTATGGGGTTGTGGTTTTTTGTCTGTCCTATGCAAGATTTCTAATTTGCTTCTCTCCAGTTCAATATTAATTGGTGATATTCAGTAGACTGATTTCTAAATGTTTACTCTTGTTTTCCTTAACCAGTAAGCTTGTTTACATTTGATAGTTTGACATGAAGTTTTCAGTGAGCTATCTACACTTCCAGAACTTTCTGAAGGAATCAGAAGCTATCTTAGAAGTAGGGTTGGAATTTTCCTTTCCAGATTCAGTCATCATGCATTAAATGGCATTAAATTCCATCTGCTGCTCTGTCCACAAGGATCTTGTCTGAATCGAGATCTTTTGGAGTCTGTAGCCAGGGTTAGTTCTGAGTATTCTGCTTTTTTGTTGGTTGTTTTTGGTAGTTTCATTGCTCTCTACTTTCCACTTTTTTTTTTTCCTTCTTAAAAGGAAATGTGTCTTAAATTTCAAGAAGTTTAATATAAAAATATTCTAGGATCTACCTCTTACCGTTACTGACAACTGAAGTTTTGTTTTGTGTCAGTATGTCTGATGCAGAAGATAAATTTTTCACATTTGTGGCTTACACAGTATATTGGCACTATAGTGTAAGAGCCTCCCAATAGAATTGCTCTGTTAGTGAAGTCATAATTTGCTGGTTCTTTTGATGAAATACCCATGTGCCACTAAGTGACAATGCTGCATGTGAGGTCCAGCCTTTGCTGTTGTCTTTTTATGTGACATCTGGTTAGAAAGGCTAATGAAAAGAGAGTCCATTCTAGATATGATCTACTATTCTGATTTCACACAGCATAAATTAAGTTTAGTGGGTTTAGTACATCTGGAGAGAGATCAAGAATGAAATAAAATCTACTTGAGACTCCGTGGTGAACACTTAATGTTTCAGCAATCTTGTTCTTCAAATAACCAGGCAAACTTAAGGCATTATTCTTTAAATACTGAACTGGTTTAATGCAATCAAAGAAGAGATTGTATTTTCAATTAAAGAAGTCTTACATTATTTCACATATTTATAAGCCTTGAAACTTTTTACATTTAGCTATTTTTTATCATTCAGTGGGGGCTATTACTCTATGCTGAAAGCTCATTTTGAAGAAACGCTGGTTGGAATGATAAGTCACTTGAGAGTACTTGGTTCTATGACTTCTCATGAGTATTAATAAGAAATCTCTGTCCAGTTAACACTGGCTTGCTCCTATTCCATCTACAGGCTTTTTGGAATATAAATATGTCAGTTCAGGCATCACTCACCTAACTACACTTATATTATGTTAAAATAGTGAAGGAAAACAAAGGGATTAGTATTAGTCTAGGTATATGAAGTAGGTCTAAACCCCGTAACTTCATCAGTGCAAATGAGCTCATTCGCCCTGACCACCACCTTGGGGGACTGTAGGCTTGGGGCTGTGCAGCTCACCAAGAAACCTGGTTTGTTTGATGAATGCTATCTTCTAAATGGAGAGATAACATTGCAATTGTCCCTTTTGTTACTCACTGGAAAAGTGAAGACTAATGGAAGAGAAATAACTATGTTTGCCTGAGAATAGTCAAGGGCTACCAAGCTGGCTTACAGCCTTGTTAAAGGCTAAATGACATGAAACCATACTCTGTCATTTTATATATTTTTATATGTATGCTTTGTACAACAGGGATTATTTGACAGATTTGAGGAAAATAGAAGAGGGAAAGATATAATATAGTTTTTAATCTCTACAAATATCTTTATTCTGGCTACTGATAGCAAATTTAGGAATGCTTCTTTGGGTTTTCTTTGACTAAATCTGCAAGAAGATTAATCTGTTCATCAAGACTGAAGACTGTCAAACAGAAGGGGGAATATTTACATATCTATGTATTTATTCCTGTTCTCATAGACAATTGAAAAGCATTGTATTTCCTATTTCACTTCCTTTTAGTAAGTAGCTACAATTTATGAGACTTGATGATCAAAGGAATGAAAAAACCCCTGAAGAATACACTTATGGAATAAGATGCTTAGCCCTGGACAGTCGTCTATACACAGAGTTACATGGAGCTCCATGAAGCAACTTTGTGGTAAGTTCTGTGCAAGGGTCTAGTGAGACATAAAAATGCTTTTTTTTATTTTTTTTTTTTTTTTAATTGGTCAGAGTTGTTGGGAGACCACCTTGAAAGCCTGGTACTGCGCAAGAATTTTAGTTCTGAGGAGCTTATCAATATCAGAGCTTTTCTGACATCCATTTAGTAACACAGATTTGTGATCTCAGGAGTTCGTGGTGTGTTGTTTTTGATAATCTGGAGTTTGGATGCAGGTATTAATTCATACTAGAACAAGCTTTATGACTCTTTGTGGCCTTACATTAACGAATCATCCTTACTGATATTCCCAAGCAAGTGGGAAGCTTGGAGGTAATACTCAAGTAATAATGGCTAATTGTTGTCCTAGGTATTCTTTTGAGTTGATGGTTAGTTGACTGCATCTTCCTTACTTTTCATCATGCTTTCCCATAATGTTACAGTTGTATCCAAGATCCTTCAATTCATGCAAGGAGGGTGAGAATGCAGGCTGAATGCACTTGAACCGAAGAGGGTGAGAATGCAGGCTGAATGCACTTGAACCGAAGAAACAACGTGCGTGCATCCCATGCATTCTGGTTCGGATCAATGCAGGCAGACATTTCTTACCACATGAGAGTTTATGAGATGGAAAAATCCTGTTTATGGTTATTACATCTCAGACCTATATAAACCACATTTTCTTAAAACGTTCTACTTTTGATTTCATATACAAGTCTCATTGGATTTTCCCACACATCAATACTTTTGCTTACCTCAGTAAAGGTGGCCTGACAGTTGTTGCTGCACAGAACCTTTTCTGTTCAGTGGATTTTGATGTAAAGCTCAGAGATTTCCTCCTATGCTTTGATAATAAAGTTCTACAGCTTTGACTCAATGCATAAATAACGAATGCTGTAAAACTGAAAATACTCATACTTCTTCAGTTTAGAAAAGTGTAGAAGCTGTCAACAATGACTTACCATCTTCAGATTGTACCATATGTGTTTACGGTAAGACACGAAGTTATTTAATTGACAACATATTCTAATAAATGTATTTCAACAAATACACTTTATTAAAGGTATGAACAGGAGTAACTGGAAATAGGCAGAGGTCTAGAAAGAGCAGTGTGCATAAAACCAGGGAATGAAAAATGCTGGGAGTTCCTGCTTTTAGCACTGCCTGGGTTTGGAGACGATGGGTCATGCAGATCTCTACTTCATTTAATGTGGTAGCAAGTGAGGTCATTTTATTTCCTTCTCAGTGGTATATTGCACACTAAAGTAGAGGGGGTACGTGGCCTATGATTCAGAGTACTTTTCAGACTTTCTACTTTGAAGACTCACACAGTTTGGAAAATGAAAGAAAATTGATAGCAGCTCTGCAGAAAAAAATCTTAGCAAGCTACTCAAAAAGGTTGCCAAATGTAATGTTCTTAGGATTTTAGAAATGGATCCTATTAGGCTCATCACTTCAGGATTTTGTTTCTCTGAAGTGTAAATATAAAATACACACAACATACTTTATTGGTAAACTGACTAGAATGAAATAAAGCCAAGTACAACAAAGAGAAGGATGCAGTCTGTTTCCAGAAATAATGTATTCTCTTCCACATACCCAGACTGAAAGTACTGATTTCAGGTCAAGTATGGCACAAGCTTTTAGAGTTGCTGGTATGCCCTGACATACCATGACCTTTTTTCCACATACTTCTGTAATTAAGTTAGCTTATGAACTAAATAGTGTGTAGTCTACAATTTTATAAACTCTTTTCTTGAACTTCTAGCTCTTTTTCTTTGGAAATTGCTAGGGAAAAGAAAGCATGCCAAGAATTCACCATAAAGCCTTTAGAATTTGAGTATTTGTATTTATGCTGTTAGAGAGGGGCTGATGGTCTTCCTTTTTGACTAGAATTGTGACAACTGAATGGAGATTCAGTTATCAGACGAGAGCTCTCTCTCCAAATTTGGGTATAGAGTTTAGATATGAAATGAAATGGTGAAGAAAAATAGTGAATATATTATACACCCTCCTGAATGTACCATGTACCTCAAACTGCTTCACAACACTCTTTGTGCTGCTGTAAGCCGAACCAGCAGTTGTTATGAAGTTAGTAACAGCTGTCATGTGACCCTTGGACAGGACTTGATTTACAAGGAAGAAAATACAGATAGGGGACCACCACTGTTTAATATTGTGGAGTTTTTAAGAAAATTTTTGCATTTTCTTATTAAATGAAGATGTCATTCCATGTAAACTGTAGCGTGATGGAAAAGCTGTTCTCTCAGCTCTCTCTGGCTTTATCAATCTATCAGTTATATCCGTTATCTATCAATTATAATTTGAACAGGCTGCTTGAATCTAGCTTTAAATCTTCCAAAAATAAGGTATGCACACTTAGTTAGAGGTGACTGGGACCTGTAAAAGAACTAACACAAATGTAGAGCAGATCTTCAGTCGATTTCACTAAATTCAATTAAACCCTGCTTGTTTACCTCAGCAGAGAGTCAGGCCACCCCTCCTCTCTACAAGCCTTAGTTATCCTTCTGAGGTTTTCATAACCTGATGTCCAAGAAGGTTTGAGGTTCTGTCCTCAGTCTTGCCTTTTTCTTATCTCAGTAGCTCACCTCACCATTCCTGCTCAGTGCTGTGCTACCAGGTGCCCAGGTCTGGGGTTATATAAATTTGGGTTATTTATATAATTTCTCACTAATTTTCGTGCTGTTAATCTGATCTCATCTTTGATCTTGTTGAGCAGGGTGTCACAAGTTTCTAGCTTGACTCACACAGTTTCTCATGTATTAACATTGTGTTTCACTTTAAGAATTATAATCTTTATTCTTCTATGTAGTTTATCCATCCTTCCATTACAACTTCTGCACTTCAATTGTGAATTATTCCCATTTCACCAGGTTTTGGTTTTGTTCAGAGTAATTGTATTATTACTGAGTCTACCTTAAGAAGGTTATTTAATGTCTTGTATGATTGTGTGAGCACAGAGAGAAAAGATGCCTTGCAATTTGCAATCAGAACCATTACAGCAGTTATAGACTGTGATGTGTCTTTGTTTTCATTCAGTCGGATTTTTCCATAGTTTATATATATTTTTATTGATTTGAGATTTGAATACAAGTTGGACTGCTTGAGAGGGTCTTGCATAAAATTCAGTAGTGCAAAATGCTGTTGCCATTTTCTCATGGAAAAATAAATTAGAACTGAATATTTCATGTATTGAAAAGGGGGTGGAGAGAAATTGTTTTTCCATCCAAGTAAATTATTTTCAGTTGTCAGATTGCAGAGCTCCAAGTAAGAATATCATACGGATCATCTGTTTTCTTATATCCCCAGCTGCCTTTCAGATCCACTCTGGCAGAATTTCTTGTGGTAGATTCTATAAATTGCATGGTTTGAAGTAATTTAAAATAAAGATTTTTTAGAGTACTGTTTTTCAGAAGTATTCAGAACTGGATTCTTTCCAGTCCTTCTGAAGAGTTTTACTGCTGATATCAATAGAACAAAATTTGGCTTGTGGTGAATAGTTTGAAAATCCCACTACTGGCTACTAAAATAAAAATCTTTTGTATTCCTTAATCTCTTCAAGTGGCAGGGTGTGTTTGCTTCAGCCAGGTAATTTGGATTGACCACACAGAAACTCTTGTAATTCCATACTTACATCATGAAGCCAACAGGAAAAAACATTTTATTACCCCGTCGGCACTGAAAGAATACAGGACACACAGATGTGGTTGTGGACTGTCTTTTCTAGAAGTGTTAGTTCATGCCCTAGGTACCACATTAGAAAATATAAATAGTCTTGTAGATATGAGCTATTTTAAAAGACAGAAGTTTGATTTGAGAAAATTTTGTTACTCAAATTGCAGTTTGTTAAGAGCCCGAGCTAGTCCTGTGTAATACTTAACTGCTTGATTGACTTTTGTTTCCTAAAATACAGCTCTAGAGGTAGAGTTATTATTGACAGTTCATACCCACAGTCTATAACACTCTAAAGTGCCAACCTGTAAATCAAAGCATCCAGAGATTAAGATTTTTAGGGAAAAAATTGATTCATACAGAGAATGGTTTGGAAGACTCAATCTAGAACACAAGGACAGTCTCAGAGTGTAGTGTGCATACCTGAGTGTCGTCATGGGGGCATCACGGGGTAAAAGAAAATCCTACTTAAACAATATGTAATTAATTGTAATTAAAACTAGATAGAATATACAGTTAAGATTTTTAAACAAATGTACTTAGAAAATGATATCTTGAGGAAGCACCATGAGATGAATGAGAGCGTGTACAACCATCCCATACAGCAGTGTTTAATTCCAGTTTTACTTTGAACCTGGAAAGCTACCACAAATTTGATTTAAGTTTTTTAGGCTTGGACTGAAGAAAAGTGTAGATATGGTTGTATGAACACTTCCAAAAAAATGAAAGGAGAAAGCAAAGATTCAGTGTTTAGTGTTTTGTATGTTGTTCAGGAACCTTGAGAGTTTGGTTTGGTTTCTCTGGTTTAGAATACTTCAATAAACACTATTAACTGAGTATCTCTTAGTGTGGGAAATGTATTTTGTCAGTCTCTTAAAAATGTTTACTGAAGGGGAAAAAAAAATCAAAGCGGCTGCTAAAGAGATGTTAAATATTGTTTGTGACAACATAAGTTTAATGGTCTGTTCCACCAATAAAGTGTTGCTATAAAGTGACTTATAATATTTAAGTCAAAATGAGAATTAGTTGGTGTTTAAAGCTTATCTAGAGCTGATATAAATTTGGCAAAGACAGAACAAAACATAGAACAAAATGTAGACTTTTGTGAAACTGATTATATCTAGTCTGCACTGAAACGAAATTAGTTTTCCTTCTTGTTCAATAGTTTATACAGCAAAACTAGAAACATTTTACACACCTCTCACATTTCTGGTTTATAACATTAGCAAGAGGTGGGATATTCAATACAAGTCTTTCATTATCAGTGTCTGCAGATTTGTAGGTTAGGAGTCTGAAATACACTTTGTTCACAATCATAATCTACTAAAAGGATGTCTAAAAGACGAGCTATATGATTAAGTATATTACATAAAAATGCAGTAATGTTGCTCTAAAAGTTTGATCTGGTATAATTCTTTCCCTCCCAAACTGTTTGCAGACAACTTGTCCAGAAAATGAGTTATTCATTTAGGTAATTGCTGTAATTCAGCTGAAAAAAACAAAGCATAGTATCACTCCTGCTTGTTAGAAAAGCAATGTGCAAATTCAGCAAAACCATCTTGAAGTTTAAAAAAAAGAAAAAATATTGGTTGTATTGGCTGTGTGGTTTCTGTGCTTATCTAACTAGAAACAGAGGCATTTGAGATCAGACACTCTTGGCTCTTTGTTCAGCTATTGCTCTACTGAACCCAGTGCTGGTGGGGTGGGTTACCTTCTTTGCCTTCTGCTTCTGATTCCAAGCTCTTTGGAGCAGGTCTGCTTGTGTAAACATGCATATGGAAAGGATCTGCACTCAGAATGGATGGCTATGCAAGATGAATCCGGACAAAGGTAGAGGACTCATCAAGAATATAGGTCTCAGCAGGCCCTGCTTCTATGGAGTATTATGTCTTCAGAAGGGAGCTAGGGAGTGAGGAGGGAACATAATGGAAATGGTTAGGGCCTCACTATAATGGCATACCTATGACAGTATCCTCTCAGATATTTGTAGAACAGAAGACTACATTTTTCTCACTCAGGAGTTCATTTTCTGTTCTCTCCATGGAGCTGCAAATCCACAAAGGCATGTGATCAATGCAGTGTGAAAAAAACTCCACTGTAATTTGTATAGAATCAGCCCCTGTTGTGGTAGCAGTGAGGAACACAGCAAACAAACCTGTGAACACCATAAAACTGCAGCCTTCTTGCAGTATGCAAATTGATCTTCTTAGACCTAATTTTTGGGGGGAGTTTGTGCCATGGAATCTGCATATATCCTAAGGGACCTGGTTCTCTATAGTGGTGGGCATTCAGCAGCAGTGTATAGTACTAGTTATTTTATCACAAAGATGATTTTGATCTTCTGCAACTCTTTCATAGCTGGAATTGTGTGTAAAACAATAGGAGCAAATATGTCTCCTTATAATTACACTTCTATAAATAACTGATTTTACTGCATTGAGAAAATTAATTCCTTCTGGAGTCATCCATTACCTCATTGTAGCCTTTGTGCCACGGCCAGACACCTTGGCTGCCTGAGGGTAAAAGTGTCCTTTTGTTTAAAGATGTGCTTGTGCCCCATTTATTCAGGGCATCGTAAGTGTTAGGTTTGCTGTACATGGCAGCAGAGATGCTTTTTCCCCAGTGATAGTTTATAGCAGGTTTACCTTGACTCACAGCAACTTGAAAGAAGCTTCCCCAAATCCCAGAAATGGTAAAATTCTAATGAAGTGTTACATATAGGCTTTTGAAACCTAATGAATTGTAACAGAAAGGCTTTTTGTCTTGGGAGGGAAATGTTAGTGTATCAAATCTAGGATATTTTGTATAATGTAGAGACTTTAACATTTCAATTTTAACACTTAAATCATGAGTTGTCCTGAAAGAATGAAAACCTAAAATGAAACGAGTGACAAAATGCTAGACCATACTACTGAAAAGCAAAACCACAGCATTATATCATCAACAAAATGGAACACCCCACTCCCCCCCCCATACTCTAAATTATTTTGAAATTACTTTTTAAATCTAGATTTCATTTTTTTTCAGTTTTGAAAATCTCAAACTTACACAAAGCAAGGGAACAAGGAAAGAAAATTATCCAGAGGGTTGCATTAAGGTTTGCATGAGGTGGTGTAGGGTCCACATCCACTGTTAAAACAACTAAGGTTAATAATCAGCACTGAGATAACGTGGAGTTGGTAAGATGGCATTGGAGAAAAAAACTATCAACTTTCTCCTCTTTGCCTTTATTTTGTAACTCAAAAAACCTGACAGCTGAGATATTTTCTAAATAGTTGCTAGTAACAGTAATCTCATTTTAGAATGACTGCAGGTTTATGCCAGAACCTGGTGTTTCTTTTCTTGTTGAGACAGGCAGCTGGTGCACAGTTTTGTACTCATCTAATCTCTCATACTGGGAACAAGCATATGGGTACATTTTGTTCTCAGAATAATTTTTGAAGAGGTTTCAAAATCATTCAGGTATGATCCTTCACCATTGGTGTTCACATTAGCCTACCCTCTACCTCACTCTTTTCTACATATACATTTAGCAAGTAAACAGAAAGAACTCCACTGACCTTCCCTTCTTGTTCCAGCACAAGGGCAGGGAACTCACCACCACCATACTGTAACATGTAAGATAATTTTCAGCTGATATTGAAACACCAAGAGACAAAAATAACTGCATGTAAAGTGTCATAAAATCATACCTCCAAGGACTTTTGTTACTAGAAAATAGGTCAATTTGTGCTATTTTTGAGGATGCTTGTGACCTTTCTGGTAACTATCTTGTTGGCTTGGTGATATTCAAATTATGATTCTATTTAAAAAATAACACCTGGGTGCATTTGCTGTTGAACACCTAGATGGAGAACAAAAATCTTAATGAGCTCCTAATTGAGTGAAACATGGCTGGCCCTCATTTGTGCTCCTGCTGATCAATTGCTCTGGTTTAGCAGCTCCTACAGCTGCATACAGATTCAGAGGCCCTTTTAAAGGATCCTGCCAATTCAGTTTAACTGCCTAAACTTCTTGTACCTTTTCTGTGTTCCTAATTTAAATTGGCAGTGCCTGTGAATGGTATCAGGTTGTCAGCACTAGAGAAAAGAGCTGTTGCTTTTGTTCCCAGAACTAGTACAGTGTGAGCTTTCTCATCTGGTGACACAGGATGACTGGGATGAAGAGGAAGGAAACAGTCCTATCTTTCATCTATTATTTTTTTTTGGGAGGACAGTGCTGAATAACTAAATCCCTTCTATCACAGAGCAAAGGTTCCATGTAATATATCCCACAGTACATCTGGACCATCTTATTCGACTGCTAAAGGGCAATTAATATCTCATAGAATTGTCTTCATATTAATAATGTCATCAAGACCAGAGTGGCCAAAAAAGTATTTTCTGAAGTACTTGCTGTTAATCGAATTCGATAAATCTGTTGTCAAGGTTTCTTTGTCTTACTGTCATGTCTTAACCCCAGCTGGCAACTAAATACCACACAGCCCTAATTCACCTCCCCCCACCTCTGGTTAAACTTTGTGGGTTAAGAACAGTTTAATAGTTGAAAGAAAATATTGTAATAATATTAAAAGGAGAGAGAGGGAGAGAGGAATAAAACCCAGAAGAAACAACTGATGCACTGCACTGTTGCTCACCTCTTGCTAAATGATGCCCAGCCCATCCCTGAGCAGTAACCAGCAGCCCCCAGCCAGTTTCCCCCACAGCCAACTCCTGACAGTTTGTACATGGAGCATGACATTCTGTGCTATGGAATATCCCTTTGGCTAGTTGAGGTCAGATGTCCTGGGCGTACTCCCTCTGGCTTCTTGTGCACCTGCTCACTGGCAGAAACGGGAAAGTGGGAAGTTCATGACTTAGATTAAACACTGTTCAGTAACAACCAAAATATCAATGTGTTATTAACATGATTCTCATACTGAATCCAAAACACAGCCCTGTACCTGTGGCTAAGAAGAAAACAAACTCTATCCCAGCTGAAACCAGGACAGTATCCACCCCTTATTCCATATCATTTATATCATGCCAGGTCCCATGCTTTCCAGAGCACCATCAACTGTCCTGTCTTTTGATGGGTGGATACGCAACTATCACTCCCTTAGTCTGCAAACAACGTCTATGGAAGTCTGTTGAGTTCATTTAATTTGCGACCTGGAGCTCCTTCCATCATAAGAGTCTGTGGTGTGTGGGTTTGGACTGTTGCATGTTGAAGCCAGTTCTGATTCTGTCACTGCTGCACTTGTCCAGTTTTATTAAAGTTCCTTCTTTATTAACATGATGATCAAGAGGGAGTCGGTTCTGACCTTTAAACCTGGAATGGTGGATACAGGCACCTAGTGTGGTGATAGGCATAAATCCACCATGGAAATTATAATATGCCACATTATACAGCAATTAGCATCATGTATTTTAATTCACTGATCATTCTCACCCAGAATCAAATCCCCTTGAGGCACGTACTGGACTGCCCCATCCTCCCACGTTACACACCAAGTGCACACAGTTCCTTGAACAGAAGCAATCCCATGGACAGGTTTGCCTTTGCCTAAGGCAGAAATAACCCAGTCCATTTTCCTCAGCATATTTGTAATGTGCACTGCAGGAATTCTATCCCCTTCTACAGTACATACCAGTCTTGTTTGAGCATGGCCAGCCTGATTGTCAGATTGCCTAGTGTTGACTGAGGAGGTGGCCTTTGCTAAATGTGTATCCCGGTGTTTGAAGGTCCCACCACCCATTGCTCCCAGTGCAGCGTTTAACAGTCCATTGTATTCTAGGCTCCAGAGGCTGGTTCATGGTAGAGAATGTGATATACACACTCAGTGCTGCGCTCTTCGGCCTGAGTGTCTGTGAAGTTCTTTCAGACGCGAGTCCCAGTGACTGCCAATTCTCTCTGTGGTACCATGTATCCTTAAGGCTTGCCTTTCAAGGCCCAGGAGAGTATTCCAAGCAGTAGCATGGGACACAGGATATATGTCCAGCCATCCAGTGACTTCTTCCACCATTGTAAGCACATGGTGTTTGCCTTGGTGGGTTTGTGGGAGTGTGATATAGTCAATCTACCAGGCCTCCCCATACTTATATTTCAGCCATCATCCTCCTTACCAGAGAGACTTTAATCACTTGGCTTTCTTAATTGCAGTGCATGTTTCACATTCATAGATAATCTGTGTGATAATGTCCTTGGTTAAGTGCACCCCTTGGTCATGAATGCACAGGGCATTTGTCACCATCTGTGAATCAGTATAGAGGTGAAGTATTGGCCTTTTTTCTTGTTCAGCAATGTCTGAACCCAGCTAGATGGTTTTCACTTCTACAAACTGACTTACCTTTTCCTTCAACAGTTTCCACACCTTGTCATAATGGATTTCATACAGTTGTCTTCCACCTGTGTTGCTTTTCTACAGCAGGACCCATGATTAAACAAGACATATTGCTTCTCACTTACCAGTTTACACACTGAGCATGACATTGTATGGTGTAGAATATCCCCTTGGCCAGTTCAGGTGAACTGTCCTGGACATGCTCCATCACAGCTTCTTCTCCACCTGCTCACTGGCAAAGCATGAATACTGGAAAGTCCTCGAACTGGAGTAAGCACTACTAAGCAACAAAACATCAGTGTGTCATCAACATTATTCTCACACTGAATTCAAAACACAGGCCTGTACCAGCTACTGAGAAGAAAATCAATTATATCTCAGTTGAAACCAGGACGCTACCTAGAAGAGGGAGTGGTTTTGGCAACTGCTGCTGATGTAATTACTCTAATTCAGATCTAAAACATTGCTTGTTTATGTTAAGGAAACAAGTTCCCTGCACCTCCTCACAAATTCTCTGTATAGCATCTCCTTAGCTGGCAAGTACCCTCCTGTGCCCCTGCATCTCCCTGTCCAGAGCTGTCTCTGGGTTGTCGCTCCCAGTCTTGGCCTTTTACCATGATACTTCACCTCCATCTACATCTTCTTCACCAAGTCTTCAGCAGAGAAGGGAAGGTGAGCAGCAGGTTGAGTTAAATTATTTTTCCTCCAAAATATTAGTTTTGTGCCTCTGACATGTCTTCTTCCTGCTACCCACCGTCACTTCTCCTCTCCACCAGGTGGGCTTGGGAAATCCACAATCTTGCTGCTCAAGGTACAGAACACTTAGAAAATAAGCAGAGTAATATGGACCCATATAAATTAAAAAAACCCCATGTACCTAAGGCACTATTTACAAGCCAATTGTAAATTATTTGATTATTTACTGATTCAACTGTGTATTTTTCACATAGGCTCACTCAACAAAAAAATGTTTCTGTTTAAATCTATTGTCAAGTTGAGGCAAAAGCATGTATTGCAAAATCCCTTCTGTTAACGTTACAACATTATTTTTTCTACTCTTTGTGGACTTTGGATCAGAAATCCTCTGTGTTGTATATGTTCCCTGATGACTGCTGTGTAGTTAGGCCCTGATGTTTCAGCAGAAGAATGCTCTCTAGCCTGCTGCCAGACCAGCACGCTCCCTGCTGCACCTGCACAGAGCTCCCTGATAAGGCTGCTCCAATTGGCACCTGAAGGAATGTGGTGTAGATCAGCAGCAAGTTGCCAGTACAGTGGCTCCACTGTATCCTCAGTTAAGCTGTAACTGATATATAAACAGGAAAAAAAGCTGACTTTTTGTTTGCAACAAGCAGTGCATAGAGTTAGAGCGGATTAGATTTGTATTTTGAAAAGAGCAAATTTCAGTGGCTTTCAAACATTCGGACTTGGTTCAGATCCTGCAACAATGGAAAACGTTTGCAAATCCAAGCCCAAGCAATCTTAGAATTACTAGATTGATTTTTCCTCTATAACCTGCATTTCTTTTCATAGATAGGACCAAATTAAAAGGTTCCCCCTTTATTAAATATAAGTAACAATTATAACCATTCTTCCAAAAGTAATGTATTTTTCCTAGCACTTTCTTTTGAGTATGGATTGAAATTATTTGTCACACATTAACACTTAAATGATCAGTTAGGATCCAGACCACATTCTGCTGAATGCTGCACACTCTTGTTTTGCTCAGGCAGTCTGCATTTTGGTAAGCTGTTCAAAAAAAACATACTAATAGGAGGAGAGAAGTATTTTTCTTACCCAAATACAAGTCAGTATAGAATCTCACAGATTAACAGTTTGGCCAGTAAGATTCAGAGGGCCTGAATCGCTATCTTATTGACTGCTGCTCTTCACACTCCCTGTTATATCCTGAATCTTCATCAAATGTTACAGGTGATAAACCAGCACCTAAAAGGGTAATTGGTATCCATAGCTCCCTTCATTTAGACTATTGGCTGATCAAGATAGATATTACAAGGAAGACCAGATTAATCCTCGAGGTTATTTTTCTCAGATATCCCATGTACTTCTAGCTGAATTGTTATCAAGGAATCAGAAGAGAGTAAGGGCCAGAATGGACCTGGGTGGCTGATTCTACAGCTTTCAGATGGTGTGGCTCCATTAGGAGGCTGTGTGCCATGTAATGCTCATTTCTTCTATGCCCTGCAGTGCTAAAAAAAATGCAGAACAGACTGAGACATCATATTGTCATGGCAAAAACTTATGCATAAGAGCCTTTATAAAATTGCAGCCTATAAATTGCTTTTTTCCCTTTCTAATATCTTAAAACCAGATAAGCTCTTACTGAAAAGCTTTCAAATATCCTGCTTCAGCTCTCCAAACAACAGACCACTGGGACCCTGTTGCTGTGAATAGACCACATCTCTAAGTGACTTGAAGAGCTTTCCTGACTATAGATGTTTCCCTGACTCAAGTCTAGACTTGTGATAATGCAGCCCCTTTCGGAGCCACTTTTACTGTGATATCTGAGTAGTTTTGGAGTTTTCAGTCTATTTATATCCTCTGTGATAAAGTTACCCAGATATGGCAGCAAGGAAATCAGACTAGAATCTCAGAAATCAAAGATTACCAAAACATGCCTCACCTAGTTAATGTTTTACTAATGGTATGGATGCATTTTTGCCTTTTTTTNATAACCTGAGTTAAATCTCCCTCTATTTTTAGCTTTGTTGTTAGTACTGAAATATCATTTGATGTGTTTTGCAATGATTTAATTATTACCCTTTCACCCAAGGCGAAGGAAGACAATAGAGCATATTGTTTTCAGAATGTTATTTACAAGATTTTGCAAGAGCCATCCTCTGACCCAGGCTGTGTCTCCACCTAGGCAGGATGCACTTTTGCGTGGGGGAACCTATAAAGGAGTCCCACTGTGACATGGTCTCAAGGTCACCATGGCTGCAGTCTCAGAACACCCAGCTCTGGATAAATGATAGCCTTACAAACCTTTCATGTGGCATATACATCACTGCTGCAACAATGGGCTCATAGTGATATCAGCAGTGAGGAGATGGCCATGAATGTGACACAGCTTGTGAGTTACATGCCATTTATGGCGGCACCAGTTCCCACCAGGAGGCTGGTGAGAGTCTTAGGGTTCTTTTAAAAAGGATGATGAGGGAAGAGAGACACAAGAATTACAACTGAATTTCAGAATAACCTCTATCAGATTACTCATACTCATTTTTACTGAGGGTGTGGGGGTGTATTTGAAGTGTTTCTACAAGACCAGATACATCCTACTGCATTATTGATGGAAAAAAACCTCACTTACTTTAGCCTGAAAGACATGTAGGAGGAAAACTCAGTTCAGTTTGTTCACAGCATGAGGTTACCTTAAATTCTCACACAGCCAGTGTGGCTGTTGAGTTAGTGGTGAACCTGTGTGCTGTTCACAGGGCATGATGCACTCCTGCCACATGTGACACACGGGTGTCAGCAGGGCGATGCTCATGTGTCCTTCATTTGTGGAAAAGGTGAAATTAAAAAACCCCTAAACCTTTACTTCAGGACAGAGTGTGACAGGGTGAGCTACGAACCCATCATTTTAATTTCTGATATTTGCTGTGTGCTCATCCTAGTAAAATCCAACTTCCCTCAGTTTTAAAGACTTGCTGTCTTTTTGAGTAGCTCAGCGATGGGAAATGCAGGGGCAGATCCAGCTCAGAGCTCTGGCTGATTTGTGTCTAGCCCTGAGATGCCGTCAGTTTACAGACCACTACTGCAGCTTCCTTTACTTGAGTCCTTTCTAGAAGATGGTCTGAGATGAATTTGAGAGAAGGCCAGTTTCAAAGTGCAAAAGCTCTGAAAGGTGTTTTCATGGATTTCCTTTCCTAAGATGACAGGAGCTTGGCTAGAGGAGCTTGATGAAGAAGGTGGGGTACATTCAACCAATGTTGTCTCTCAGTTACTAGTTATATCTTGGCATTGCTAGGAAGAAAAAAAAATCTTTCAATTTATTTGCTTTATTTGCCCTGTTTATGAATTTGCACTTCATTTTCTCATTCTGGGCAAAGGAAGGAATTTCTCCTTTTTCATTCACATTATTAGTGACAGAATCCTCAGACATCCATCTTCAAAATACAATATTTATTAATGTAAAAAGAAGTGCTTTTAAAATGAAATGGAAATTATCCACACCTGTTTTTATTTTGCTTACAGGGTTTAAATTTAGGCAAAGTTAGTCCAAATAATGCCCTTTAGACAATTAAACTCTGGCAAATATTTCTTTATATTATGTACTGTTACCCAAAGACTCAGTGATGTGGCAATCAATAGATACACATATCTATATCCACTTTCCCTGTAGTTAAATAAACTTTTAAAGAAAATGCTCCATTAGCTCCTGATCATCAATCTTAATGTAATAATGGTGCTGTTTAAACTCAGATAGTCTTCTCCCTGCCCCCCTCCCAACCACCACCCCATTCTATTAAAATATTTACATTGTAATAACTCAGTAGGGTTCATGTTTTAGGGGTTTTTTTCCTAAATTGAAGGCCTGTAAGTGGGTGAAAGTATTTTAAAGCAGGGTGAGACTGAAGGGACGTGACATGTTATTGAATTAAGGGCCTTAGAAGGTGAGGGCTGTGCAGTCATAAATTTCAGGAATGCGGATGTAACTCTCTGAATGTGTATATGAAGTTGACAGAGTTTGACAGCTACCATCTGTGAACAATAATGTATAGAGCAGCAGGGCTACATGATGCAGACTGGAATGTACCTATCAGGCTCTAAGGACTATAACAATTTACTACTCATTATCAGCGACCGTGGTCATGATTAGCTGCAGGGGTTGGAATGAAACTTGGAAATTATGAGAACAAAGTTCCCCTTGTTAAAGCAGAATAATTACTTTAATACATATGAGGAGAAAACAGGCAAGAGACTTCCTTCTTTTTCCTGCTCATGAAAACTAAAAAAATGCACAGTGAAAATGGACAGACTGTTACCTCTTTCTGCATCACTTGAAATATTTTGTATTCATTCCCTTACTGTTTCAGGACTTTCCACAACTCTGCACCCTTTGCAGCATAGAAAGGCAATGACATAATTATGTGATAACTGTGTTAATTCTACATTCATGTATCAAAGCTGATTTCTTGTGGTCTGTGCTTTCCTGTGTTCCATCAGAGCATAGCATTGCGGCCAAAATATACCTGTGAAGCATAGCATCTTGCAAGTAAAATCTCCATTAAAAAAAAAAAAAAAAGGTTCTTTGCTGTTTTCTCAGTAGTTTGTACTGCAAAAAAAATCTGTGTTCTCCCACAGGTTTATATTTTTCTTGGTAGACACCTTAAAACACAGTGCTGCTGGAGCCACAGAGAAATATTGCAAATTCTCATTTCAGGTTGCTCAAGTACACTGTGTGTTGAGACTGAGAGACATCTTATTGCTTAGTATAAATGCACGTGGGTCAGTCCCACTGGAAATTGTTTATTTAAGCTGAGAATCTGTCCCAGGATATCAAGGAAATTATCAGATAAGAAACAGAAAACAGAAAGTCTCTACAATGCATATCTCAATGCCCACATTAATACATATTCCCATTCTTTTCCTGCAAACATTTGCTTTTCTTCCACAAATGACATTAATCCTAGTCTACACACATTAGTCAATAGTGAACTCTGACAGCAGTTTAAGCTTCAACAACAAGGTGCCCAGATTTCTAGGAAGGGCATTTGACTTTGAAAAACATCCAGCAAAAACAGCACATTGAAAGAGAGAAATAGCAGGAAGTCTACTGAGCAAGAACAATATCATCCATCCTCTTTTAACTGAAAGAGAAAGGTTAAGGTTGGCTTAAGAAGAATGTATGACCAGACAAGAAAAGTATAGTAAGCAGTTCCTGTGATAGATGGTTTAAATTTAGTTGTTCCTGCCTGGGGTGGGGGTTGTGAGACTGGACTATGTGACCTTGTTGGGTCCCTTTTACAGATATTTTAACAGGAAAGGATGAGGCTATTTCTCATATGGAAAGGTTGTGTGTTTTTTCATTATCTGCTTTAGAGAAATGTACACCGGTGAGGGTATCAACAGAAAGCCATTAATAAAGATACGTTTTATCCCTGAAAAGTGACTGCTTTATCGAGACTTGACTTCAAGGTGTGTCTGTCACAGTCACAGACATGCATCTTATCTCGTAGATAAACGAGTTCTGAGTTGGCACCTCTCTGGTCTGGTATGTTTGTTTGTGCCCTGGGATGGCTGCAGGCTGAACATGCAGTGGCAAACAGCTGCAAAAAGTGGGACAAGGTGAGACTCCTTGCTCTTGTGCTCCTCAGCTTGATGGAAAATTTTGCTTACACCAGTCAATGCATACATAGCCTGACTAGCACATCAGATTGTTTTCTGAACAGATTCTTTTCAACTAAATAAAGTGAAAAGAAGTCAGTTCAACATTTACCTCAACATTTTAAAAAAATTTTCTTGCAACAAGCTGTATCTCAGAAATGGAAAGAAGGTGTGTAGGTTAGATTTTTGCTGGAAATGGTTTGTGTTCCAGTGAAGTAAAGCCCATTTTTTCCAACTAGCTCTAACTACCCATGTATAAAAATAGATCCTGAACAGAATTAACATGCATATGACTGTTACTGGTGTGGGAAGGAGCAAGGAGTGTAGTGATTCAATGTTGTAATGAGTTATTTTGATAATGATAAACTTGGGTTGTATCCTGTATAATTGTCAGGTAAGTGATAGCCACTGGACTGACAAAGCATGGACACAGAAATCTGCTTCTTCTGGTGCTACTGATGTGTCATTTTTTGCCTTGTTTTCTTGTTCAAAGCCTGCCTAGGTGCCTGTGAACCTAAATTAGTGGCATCAACTTCATTTCTCCCCTTACAGTAGGCTTCCCTATTGCTTTGCCCTATTTTTACAGCACCTGCCCCAGCACAAATAATAGTCTTAATAATGATTGTTTAAAAATAAGTTAAACAATAGGCAGCAGATGCTAACCAGACCTTCTGGTCACTACTTGCTAAGCTGGACTTGGAGCAGTCTAAAGACAAAGAATTTTACTGATTATTTCTGATCTTGTCTCCAGTCATTTCTCAAGCGGTTTAAATCACCCATAGAGACACAGGCTGCCAAATATCTAATAAAAAGTACCAGTCAGGAACCTTGGGTCTTTGTGTTCTGAAAACTTCCATCCCTGTAGATCTTTTCTAACAGATCTGTTCTCTTGGTATCGTAGTTAACATGGATGTGATATACAAAATAACCCCCCTGCTAACTGTCTGTGATAGCGTTTGATGATGCATGGGCTTCAGTTTTGTCCATAGCCTGTTCAGATTTCAGCGGGTGAGGGAGAGCTCTGTTAATTAGGCACAGCTATCACTTGCATCTACTGCCTACAAGACAGAAAACATGCCTACACAACATGATGGACAGACATGGGCTGTCTGGAGCACAGACCAGCAAACTGAATATAAACTCTCCTGGGGCAGTCTCTGTACATGTTACAGACACATGCTGGTGTGAAAAGCCCTTTCTACCTGCTATGTTTTTGATGCTATTGTTATCTGTAGTAGCAAGATAAAAGCTTGTTGAGGATTACCACACTATTTTGTGTCCTTTATTTTGCTGTGTGGACATTTCCAAAGGCATTGAAGCCTTTGAGGCTCTAGCAGCCCGTAAAAGGGAACCATTTTCTAAGCCTGCCATTTTAATGCAGGTAATCTACTGCATTCCTTCAAAGCAGTAAAGAAAATAGCAATGGGACTGAAATTGCCTGTAATTTTCCTCCTAGCATTTTGTAACAGGAGTATTGCTATGTTATTTTACCTCTCTTTTTTATGTGACTGTAATTTCTGAGACTTTGGGATCACATTCCTCTAAAAAGTCTTTCTTTACACGCTTTAAAACATCAGTATTACATTAAAGTTGGTAGAGAAGCTACCAAACAATTTAATGCTAAGTTACAAGTATTTCTTATCTTTACCAGTGTTTGTTCCTCTCCCCATTCCAGCAAGTCAGTAAGGTAGTGAGTCTGGGCAGTCTGATCTCATTCTTTATATTTCCTGCTTGCTCATTTTAAAACCTGTCAGCCAGAAATTTGTCTTACAAGTTCCCCCAGCTCCTAGTTCTCCTTTGCATTCAAGCTCTCTAATAGTGATTAACCAACTTGTAAACACAGTAGGAATTACTACCAAAAATGGGTCTAACCTAAAAGATGGTAATCTCAAAGGGTTTTGTGGCTACTTCGTGCCCTGCAAGTTCAATCTCAACAGCTTCCAGAGCTAACACATTAATTTCTGTGATGTGGTTTTGAGACATTGTGAGGTTGTTGAAATTTTTAACCTGTCTTATTGTTTTTGCTTAAGCAATAAGTTTCTGAAGATATTTTCAAAATGTGCAACATCAGTCTAACTCAGCAACTATTTTTTGATTTTCAATGATTTTCACTATTCCATGCTTTTCTTTGCCTCTGTTCGCAAGACACTAACCTGTAGATCTCAGAGGACAAAAAGTTATTTCTAAAAGATAACCTTATTGTTGCCTGCCCTTGCAAAACTTACTTTTAGTTTTACTGAAAACAGCTTTTTAAAGCATTTTTACTTCCGTTCAAAGATCTGATATGAAACTTAACCTTTGTCCAGGGTTCTAATATGTTGAATATGCACTGATCTTTGAAAAGAAGTACAAACACCTTTTATTCTGTGTATTTTTTGTCTTATTTAACTTAGTTATTTCTAAGATGGTATTCCTCAGGTTTCAGGTACAAGGCAGACTTTAAGACGCAAGTATTGTGGTTCCTGTGAATTTAATGTTTAGTGACATCCCTGGGTACCTAGAAAATGGATTCAAGAGTAAAACCTAATGCTGTCCTTTTAATAAGAAATCTGTTAATGAACAGAAGGCGTCAGCCTCCAAAAATGGGCTGGAGCAGCATTAAACATCTCTGGCAGACAGGGCAGCATTAGCAGCAAGCCTGGGGTGCAAGACACATGCAGGCACACTGCCCTGTCCCCATATCCTGGCTGCTGGCTCCCTGCTTGTCAAATAAGAGATAATTGAGCTTGACCTTCACTCCCTCTGAGCATTTCAGAAGTCTGGATCACTGTCAGTCTCTATCCCCTGCTGTTCCCAAAAGCAGAGTTGGGGCAGGGGGAGAAAATGAACACCACAAAATCCATGCACTTGCTCATGACCTTAACAAATTCACCCACCCTCCCAAAGTGGTCACTGTTAGGCTGCATTGCTGCTGAGCTGGCAATTTTTGAGCCCCTGTTGTCAGCATCTCAGATCTTATCCTGTGACTGTATTAGCCACAGGATTGGTCTGTGAAGTCATGTCTTTGGACTACCCCTGATTCCACCTAGCATGAGAGGGCTCCAGGGGAGGTCTGGACAGTTGCCACAGTGCATATGACTCATTATAATAATACAGGTTGTCTTGGGCTTGCATCCAGTTCATGCTCTAGTGAGAGATAGAAGGTTGCATTCATCAACAGGACAGCAGCCCCTACCTGTCCAGCTTGAAGTGTGAACGAATCATTGGTTTGCCTCTGCTCATATGGGATATGGCATTCTAGCAACAGTCATTGTTGCTAGACAAAACTTTTATTTTTCAAGAGAAGGACTGTTCATGTTAATTATTCTCACAGCTGGAATGGATGTATACAGCTCCCAAAGTCCTTTTACCATTCAGAGTTAATAAATGCCAACAAAAACTTCTCTATTTCATTAAATAACAAGTACCGTTTTTAATTGTTTGGGTTTTTTTTCTCTGAATATTTACTACTGTAAAGCATTGGCTGAAAATATATAAACTCTTCTGGACTGAATGCCTTATTCCTTCAGCTGAATGTTGCCATAGTGGATGACACAGAGAGGCACTTTCTCGCATGTTTTCTCTCTCTCTCTGGCCCTCTGAAGCTTGTTTCTTGTCTGTTCTATCACTCTGCTTTGAGAAAAGAGGCAGGGAATGCCCTGTCTCCATAGAAGTATTCAGTCCAGAGGTTGGAGGAGACTCCCGAATGGAGCAAGATGAGCTTTAACTCATCTCTGGCTGAGGAGAACACTGAACGTAGGTCTTCTGCTTTCCAGATGAGCACTGCAGCCTCTCCTGTGTCATGGGCAGTCATAGGCAGTCTCCATCATTCTGCCCTCTGAAGAGAAAAAAGTGAGCTGAAGATCTGCACTCAAAGAACTGACCTGTGTCTCTGAGCATCACTATCCCCAAGTGTCTTAGTAAAGCTGGGTCTAAAAACTAAAAAACTTCACAGCATCAGTGTTCGTACAACCAAGATCATCATGTGACCCTTTGGACATAAGGAATGGACTGGCTTTGTATCCTTCCTACTAACTCTCTCTGACAGCAAAGTCCCTGTGAAGCTCTGCTGGGCCACACAAAGTCCTGTGGATGTCCTCCTGAAGCTGCTTTGGCCATTCCCCAGGAGAGGATGACCACCACTGACAACAGGGCAGGCAAAGCCTTCAGACTTTTTGCTTCGTCTTTGATTTAGCTGTTGGTAGATGGCTCTGCCAACTTGCCAAATAGATAAAAGTTAATCCCTCCTAGGGAATCATGGGACTTCACTCCCAGAAAGCTCCTCCAACTTTCATCCTTAGCCAGCACAGCCTGGCCTCACTTGCACTTTGAAAGCACCTGCACATTTATTTTTGCAAGTCACTATTTTACTAAGGATGTATCACACCTTGATAGTGCTTTTCATCCACCCATCTTTGTGTTCTTGATGGCGATGTGAAAGATGATTGCCTCATTCCAGAGATGGGGAAAATGGAAAATCAGGCAATTCATCTTGCTTTTGATATAATTCAGTACTGGAAGTAATACAGCATTGCAGGTAACATCTAGGTGAATGTTTCAATATTTATGGTCAGTTGGAGAGGCCTAATTACATATTTTATAGTTGGGTGAAGAGCAGAGCATGTTTTAGAGATGCACACTCTGTGGCCACAATTAATACACCCCATAACATCTGTCAGCAGACTTAGAGGGTGGGAAGGAAGAAGAAAGGAGAGGGGGAACCATCCTGGCTTTCTTGAAAACAATGAAGTGCTGTCTTGAGTTTTCTGCAGTTAGGAAAACACCTACATGTACCTTTTTTTCCCCTAACATTATTTTTGTGTACAGCAGGTTTCCTCTTGTTAAAGCTGATTGAATACTGGGGATTTCAAGAAGCAAGTATGTAGAAAGGCACTAGCAGGAGGCCTAAGAGACCTCCTGGAGCAATGGTGCTGATTCACAATCTCATGTTTCTTTTATCAGTGGTCTTGTTCGGGGTTTCTTGCACAGCCACACTAATCTTACTCTGGCTCTCTCAAAAAAAAGCATGCACCACAAAACCATAGCCTGCTAGTACTTGTTACAGCACATATTGCTTCCATTTGTCTCCTTGAAAGATACTGTATTTCTCTACCCGCAGTTTTTCTTCTCTGTGGGCTGAGGTATGTCTGAGCTCGGAGGAGCTTGCCTTGGCTGTGACTGTGCTGTGTGCCATCTGGGTCTGCTCTTTCTTCACCAAGGGCTGCAAGGCAGGACATGTCAGCCGAATTTGGCAGGCGAACAAAAGCCATTTGGATACTATAAGAAAAACAACTGCTCCGTGGTTTGGAAGCTCTTGCTGGATCGCATGGTGAATCAGAGCGTGTCCCTCACTGTTTCACAACAGCTCTGCTCCTAAGAGCACAGCCTTGCAGCAAGGCCAAAAACAAGCCTTGTGGCGTACGGATTTTCATCTTGTAATAACAGCTTCATTTTCTAAACATGAAGTACATGTCCTCCAGTAAAATGTGATGAAATGTCAATTGTACATATTCTGAATCCAGCCTCATTGCCTGTGCTGGCAGCCTCTCCTTGGGAGCCTCAACAGCCCTGCACACCCGTCATGCTTAAGTTTCCTCATACACCACCTGACAAAGCCATGCGTGAAGCCACAAGTTTCACCTATGATCCACCAGCAGTATTTTATATGATCTTTATGGCAAGTAGCCTGGGGGAAATATGTGAACAAATGTTGAAGGGACAAAAAAAAACAGAAAAAAACCCCTTGTGAGAGTGAACAGACTAACTTGCTGTGAGAGACAGGGCTTCCTGATCTCGGACCCAGGCCATTCATCCAATTTATGGCACCACTGCAGTGTGTCAGTGCCCATGCCACTGGTAAGAAGATCATGAGCAGATGCGAGCCCCAAACTGGAGCCATCTCTGCCTTCCTCTTGGCACCACTGGGATGGCAGCCATCTGCTGTCTGGGGTGTCCTATCAGCACTGGAGGAGGATGGGGGAAGTTCTGGCTTCTTACCCAGCAAGCTCTCAGGTGTGAGGGGGCCTGGCACTGAAGCCTGCAGGAATGCCACCAACACAGGGGCCGTGCTTTTGGCTCAGGATGCCAAAAAACCGCTCAAGGCTTAGGGTAGGAGAAGGCAGAGAAGTGCGAGGGCTGGGCCCAGCGTGTGACTTTGTATGGTACAAAGGTGGTGGTGAGAAAAGGCATGGGAGTTTGGTTGGGCTTTGCCTGGTGTTAGGCTGGGTGACACGAAGATGGAGCAAGCGGATCGGGACATGCTTCATCCTGAGGTGTGACCAGAGGCAGACCCATGATTGCTGCTGTTCAAGGTGTTGGCCATCTGTTTACATTTTGATTCCTACTGCTGTCAGTGGGGGCACACAAGTTAAGTATGGGCACCTCATGTCTAGGAGGGCACTCACCTCCTGGAGACCCTGAGGTAAGGCCACCGAGCTCCAAAATCCCTGGTGATGTCAGTAAGCTCCAGGTCTGGGCATGGACAGAGGCTGGGCTGAACTGAGCAAAAGAGAAAGGTTTCTTACTTCTTCTGCTCATGGCAACAGCTATTCTGTTTTCTGAAGCAAATGTTTGTGTTTCCCTCTGCTGCTTGGATCTCAGGAGTCCACAGCTGCTGGCAGAGCTGGGAGGTGAGGCTGGCAGCAGGCTCATCTCTCAGTCTCAGTGATATGCTGCTGCACATCACTGCTGTCACTTTTGGTGACTGACAGAATGCCAAGGATGTAATGACTGAAACAACTACCTGCAAAAAGTATGTCTGTATGGCTCTGTTTAAGAAACCTATGCATTATGGACTACAAAATATCATAGTGTGAATGCATTCTTCCCCCAGCCCCACTTTCTGGAGTACTGCCATGAGGCTCCATATCCAGCCTGCCTGTAGGGTCCTTCTCTTTCCCCATCACAAGTGCTGGCTGCAGTTCACTTCCTTTGCAGAATTCGTTTTCTATTCTCTACTTGTTGGATACTTCTTTTATCATATGCAAAGACTTTTTCCCTGAGAATGTGCTGGGCAATTTTTAAAGTGGAGCTACATGCCTGAAAGATAAATGAAAATTCACATAATTTCCCTCTGCATTTTATTTAAAATTATAAGAAATGACAAATAAAATATCCTTCCTTAGCACTTCTTTGCTAAGTAAAAGACAGCCTGTCCTAGTGTTAGGAAAAATTGTAAGCTAAATTGACATAGATGAGTTGCTGTACAGCTTTCAGAGAATCTTGAAAAATATGGTTTCTTTCTGTAAATGCAATCTTTTATCATAACTTTGAACAAAGTTTTCCACTTCCACAAAAGATTTAGTAGTTAAAAAAAAATGGGACATCCATTATTAAATGTAAATGTTCATTTAGAAAATACTGTATGAGTAGAGTTTGAGAAAATTATGCTTTATTGTAACATTTGTTTTGGTTTTTTCCCTGGAGTATTTTTACTGAGCACTGACCTTTTTTTTCAGGAGTTTTTATTTCAGAGTTAGCATTACAATCTCTCCCAGATCAGTAATAATGTAGTTGTACTGCTTGCTGAGAGGACAGAAGAATGAACTGCAACTTCAGTTTTTTCATAGCTGATTCATAGACCAAAAGAGAATGAATCTTTTATGTACCACTGCCTCCTGGTATTTTGAAAGAACACATATTTTGAAACAGCTGAGGTTGCAGTTACTGTTCAAATACAAGTGAAAAACATTCTAGTTACGTGTTATTATTTTATTCATTATGTGATATTGATGCAAAATGCTTCCACTTCTCAGTTAGAAATCCTATTATCAGTTTGTGATGTTTCAGCTATTTCGGATGTCAAGATGTTAGAGAATGTGGGATTTTAAGCAGTGAGTCAGCTGTTATCTACATCTACAGCTAAGGAGTATGGCTGGAATAACACCTCATTTGACTGGTTCTCCTAATTATTTTTGTGCAAAACTTATTCCCTTTCACACCCATGGAAATTCAGGAAAGATGCTGACAATGACTACTGGGGAGAATTACTATTTGTAGTTAGACCTGCAGATACAGTGATCCTTTGTCTAGAGTGCAGTAAAAACCAATATGTATCAAATTTCAACATCGCCTAATTTTCCAGTAGTTGATTCTAATTGGAACTGCTCTTAAGCCTGACTTATTACACAATATTTTTCTATTGTTCTTAGCAAGCATATAGCTTGCTTTACAGCTAGCTTAATGCTGATTCTTAGTATTCTTTTCAGCAATTTGAAATAATGTCTTGAGTTACAAGTCAGCCTTGGCCAGAATTCCTTTTCAATATAAAAGAAAAAATGTATTTTACAAACACAACTGTGAAAAAGCATGAATTTTCTCAGACTTTCTAGATACTTTTTTTTCCAACTTCAGACTATGGGAATGCATTCTGTAGTCTGTAATTCTATTCCCATACAATGAAAATTAGTGTAAACTTTTATTTGTATCAACAGTGGAATTAAACTTCTAGGAAAACACATACTGCATTAGTAGTACAGTGGTATATAATGAGGCATTTTCTTACACACTCAAATAAAGGGATAAAGGGTAGTACTTTGCATTTAAATGCCCCTTCATCTTAAATTTAAAGTGCAGTATTTCAGGTTGACACTCACGGAGACTGTAGCTCCAAACCTCCCTTTGCCAGTTAATATGTGAAGGCAGAGAAGTCCTGAGGTCAGACAAAGCACACTGGTAGCTAAGCTGCCCTGAAGCAATTGCTCTGCAACCTGCTCCAAGCACAGGAAAATGTCCCTGATGCAAAGAGCACAGAGTTGTTGTGAGATCTCATCAGGAGCAATACTGAAATGAGGATAAGCCATTGGCTGTCCTGATTGTTTAGGTTATATCACAGAGATTTTATGTTTTGTAACAACAAAATCAAGCCCAATCCTACTTCCTAAATGCTGGCTTGACTGGTGCTGAGAGCCCCGGAGGAGCCCAGTCACTCGCTAGCATGTGTAAGGCTGCCATCAGTCCAAGCCATCTGTCCTGTCTGGACAGGGGGCAATTGCTGTGGTGTATTTGCATCCCTTCTGTGGCCATCCTGTAATAGTGCAACTCCATGGAAACCAGAAATTAAGGAAAACCCACATTAAACAAACAGATCCAGATGGAAATCCCTCTGCCTTTAGCCAGCTGGTTTGTTCTCTGGGCCTCATACTCTCAAAAAACTTGCTGCCCCAGCATGCACCCAGGAGAGAGACCTTTCTCAGAGGAGCTAGTTTAAGCCCGGCTTTTCTTTCACATCTTCAGCTGTGTCCAACAAGACTTAGTAGTGACGGGCTTTATTTTGGACAGTGTGAACAGGTTGTAGTTCAGTCTGGTTTGAATACAAATACTTCCTAGGCAGCTGGAAAAAACTCACCCCAAGCTATGGTGCGTCAGGGCATGGGGTACCCAGGCACAGCCTGTTTGAGGCTCTTGCCTCCACAGCTTCTAACTAGAAGTTAGAAAATTAGCTGCTCTCTGTTAGCATTTTTCTTTCTCATTTGGTGGAGATTTCTGTGGTTTATTCAGAAGAAAACATGACTAATGTATTCATACGTTGAGACTTTTTACATTTGTTTGTTTGTTTTTGAGAAAGCAGTGAGACTGAGTTAAAGGTAAGTTGTAGTTCAGCCACAGAAACACATCTCCAGGCTATTTTGGGCAAACAAGTTTATTTCTTTTCAGAGCTCCTGAATATTTTGGGCAGAAGGCAAAAGTGCTCAGTTGCAGCTTAAGAAACACATGGAAATGTTTTCCTTCTATCTGTAATTGATGCTTTTGTTTTTTCCTATTATTAATATGGCATTAAACCTTAACATGTGCAATTGAATGTGTTGCAGCAGCAGTGTCCCCCTCAGCTTGGCCAGCCGTGCAATCGCCCTGCAGGCTGCTGGGGGAGGCCATGCCAGGGTGAAAGGAGGAGAAAAGCTGGTGGCTGGCAGGACCAGGGCCCCATTTCCTTCCTCGCCGGGGAACCATTCCAGCCATACCACGCCACAGCGCTGCAGGTAGCACGGGGCAAATAACTCTGGGCTCTGAGCAAGAAAGCAAATACAAAAATGACCATGAAAATTGCCCAACCAGTTAAATCTGGTTCCAGCCGGGAACTGGAGTTCTACCTTGAAACACTTAAATCCCATTTGGACGGCATAGATTTACATTCCAGATGAGGAATTAATGGCTTTCACACAATATCCTCAGCAGAGATGCCCCAGCATACCAACCTCTGTGTTTTTGGTAGATGGAATTTGTAATTCCTCCAGGAGCTGCATTCTTCCAAGTGTTACTTCTATTTTTGGACTGACTACTTGCTTTATTTAGGTGGAAAAAAAAAAGAAACCAAAAACCTGTGCTCTTGTCAAACTGTAGATACTATATGAGTCATCTATACCATAACACTAAACCATACTTCTCTGTTGTGGTGCAGTTCATCATCATCACAAAGGGGTTTATAGAAAACAAACATAAATGACAGAGTCTGCTCTTAAGCTTCCTGTGTTTAATCCTTGTACATATTTAGCCAGCTGAACAGTGTACTTTTAAAAAATGGATTGCTATTAAAATGTTGGGTGTTGCAGTAGCTGAAAAGTCTCATTTTTTTTGCTAATAAAAATGAATGCCATTCCTCTGACAATTTTTGGCTGCTTATCTGTAGTCATCTGCCTGCATAGTAATTGTGTGAATGCTAATGACAATTCTGAAACTTTGATGAATAAAATGTTTTTAAGACTGTTAAGACTGCCTTGTAGAAAGCAAAGCTTGCTCATTTAAATGTCTTAAAACACATCCTTCACTAAACATCACCAGTGGTCTTTAGCCTTGAACAAAACAGAATACAGAAATGTATGAGACAAAAACACAGTGAAGCAGAATATAATCCGCCTCCTGAAGTCTGCATACCTATCCAGCTTTCTAGTAGTGTTTCCCAAGTGGGAACCATTTACTTCCCAGTTTTGCCTGTTACCTTTTTACCGTTTATCAAGTTTGGATATTGACAAAATATTCTGAATCACCTGGTTCCTTATGGAAATCTCGATAGTTGCACACTTTTAAAAAAACTGTTACAAATTGTTAACAGCAATTGCATTTGTAAAATGGCATGTAGATCCATTTCCTACTGAAATGCAAGATGAATAGAGTACCTAGTTCTTTTAGGCATTTAAGGTCTGCAAAACCCACTCATAAGGAAAACCCTCTGATGAGCTGCTCCTTGCTCTAAGGAGCTCTGCTCTCCTCCGTGATCCCTCTCATGTGAGCTGGCAGCAGTTTATCTCCTCTCACAGGCACAATTTGCTAGGCTAAGAAAGCCTGTCCTTCCTCCCCTCTTCTTATAAAACTGTCATTTCCCCCCCGACTGCCCTCACAGCCCCTTGCTGCACCACTTACACCTGGAGCATTGATGGGAAGACCTGAGCCTGGTACTGCTGGGGAGCTCCCACCCATCCCATCACCCTTCCCTGCCAGGTACTTGGCCTAACTGCTCTACTGCCATGCTTGCTTCCTATGTATTCAGGTTGTCTCTTTTCTCCTTGTTTTCAGGGAAGCCCTTGGCTCCAGTCTGTGACATTTACAGAAGCAGGCTCAGAGATGTGGTCTGGCATGTAGGCTGAGATGTAGTTCTCCCAGTCTTCCCGCCCAAGCTGTTCCAGTGTCCTGAGGGATTTGATGTTCTTTCAGGTAAAGAGAGAGAAGGACTCCTCCCAAGTTTCAACTGCTCATCTCAGAAACTTCAGGGCTGTAGTCTCTGCTTCAATGCAGTGTGTTTATGGGACTTTGCCACAGAGTATTTGGGTATAAATATACTCAGTATAAAGTACTGAGGTGTTTCAAGATAAGGCAGCAACTGAAAGGACTTGGAGTGGCAGGTACGTGCTGGGCTTAGGCAGCCTAGTTCACTTGGAATTTGAATTTTTCTCACCCATCTTTGCTATATAGCATGAAAAGCCTATGAAAGAGTTAGTAATTCCTGGACAAAGGGAATGCTTCCTGTGTTGCAGCATGGGCTGATTAATTGAAGGTTTAAAAGAAATGCAGAATAACATCCAGATCTTCAAGGATATTTAGGTTCCCTGTTCCTATGGGCAAATGCCAGTATAACAGGAGACAGTGTAATGGTAGGACATTATGCAATTAAGGCTCTAATAAAATGCATATGCCTGGGGGAGGATGAGTTAAGGTTGCCCAGGCAATCTTATTTCTGGCATTCTCTATATTTTCTGCATTTGACTTTGCAACCTACACATTCACTCATCATAACTTTCTGTTGTAGTATGTAGGTATGACTTGAATTTACATCCTTCTTGCTAAAGAAGTTATATTAGAAATGTAAAGTTTTCACTTTTGACTCCAGCACAAGGCCAGCTCAAGCCATGTTCAGTGAGGGTGTGTGCCATGCTGGCTGAAACCCTGAGGAGGGTAGGACATGGGCACCCAGGGGCACTCACAAGCTGCCCAGTTGCTGCATGCCCAGAGGCGCCAGCTGAAATCTGGGCAGGTGGTAATCAAAACACTGCCTTCCCTCTCTGTAGTTTCAGGGATGCAGCTTCTGGGTGTCTATGCCACAAACTTGAAGGATCTGCAGAGGTTAGACTTACAGAACGAATATGAAGCAAGCTCTTCATTTATTTAGCAAATGAGAGAAACTGTACCAGCCCCAGAACTCCTCTGCCAGTGTCAGCACCATCCTACAGTTGGCCTGGCACAGCAGGACTTGTCACTGACCTTCCCCAATGCAACCCCAGGCATTAGCCCCTTGATGAGCTGACTCTGTTGTAACATCAGATGAGTTTTAGAGAGGTTGGTAATGTGACTTTAATGCCATAGTTTTCAGAAGGCTTAATAAAGATCCTGAGGCATTCCTAAAATGGCAAACAAAAATTCTGCTGTGTTCTCTCGTATACAATTTTGAATGAAGTATTAGAGATTGTATTAATTCAAGACATTTTTTCACTGGGGCTTTCACCCCCACTTTTCAGATCAAACCAGCACTCTGTGTGCAGAACAACTGCTTGTACTGTGGGAGCACAAACCAGCACAGAAAAATACTGACAGCAGATGGGCAGCCCTGAATGAAAAACAAAACCTTGAGCTTTTCATTTCTTGGATTAGAGTTTGGTAGCATCACATAAAGAGGAAATGGGAAAAAATGCAAGCTTAAAAGAAGATAAAATCTGATTAAAATGCAGACTAATATAATTGCAGAACATTACTCAGGCTTTCTTGTGGAGAGAGAAAAATGTCTGCTATTGTGCTTCTATAGAAACCACATAGGGCCTGTGAGTAGGTGAGAGTGCACGGAGCATGTCGTTCCCTCTCTCCCGCCTTTCTCTCCCCTGGAATGAAGATCATATCTTGCTCTGTAAGCTTGGCTTTTGCTGGCCAGGAGATCTCTCCCAGTACAGAGAGAAGTTGTTTTCCTGCTTATGTAGTTCCTTTTAATATCTCTGCTCCCTCCCTCTTTTGTTTTGCTCTTGGAAGGTGGTGCAGGGCTGTGTCGGAGGAGGGATAAGCTCCAGTCTTCTCAGGCTTTTCACGAGGGCTGGTTCACTTGGCTTGAAAAGTTGGGAGCATGGAACATGTTGTGCTATGGAAAGGGAGCTTCCCTGTATTTACTCTTATAAAGCCACAGAAAGACCTCACAGCACTTTGGAAAGTAAATACTCATCTGGAAAGAGCAGCCTTTGACCATGTTTCTGCACACTGTGTCCACAGCACTTGTTTCTCTGAGGAACTGAGTTAGAATTACCAAAGCACCCGGTAACAAAGTAAGGTTTATTCCTGGCTGTTGATAGAAGTGTCTTTATCGAAAGTGTAAACCACACACAAACATACCCTCTGTCCAGGAGCATTAAATATGCTATAGGAATACGTCCCTGAACTGTGGAAGTGTATTCCCACCAGCTCTGACCCGTGACCATCTCGGCTAAGGCATTGTCTCTGACAGCAGTAATTTCTGCCTGAAAGGATGATCTAAGAAATTTTTTATTAAAAAGACTGATGGATGAGAAAGCCTGTCCACACCACATTAGAGCTCTTTCTGGTCCATAATACTTAAGAAATTTGTGCAAAATTTGAGAAGATTATTTACTGCTGCTAATGAATTCTAAGGTAGCATAAAGTACTGAAAAATGCATCTCCTTATTTATAAATGCACACTCCTTTTTATTACAGACATAATTTTAGTTTTGTTCCAGTGCCTTCCTACAGAAATTGACTCAGTGACTCAAATATGCATTTTAAAAGAACACATTTTATATCTCAGTTTTTCCAGAAGTTCCACCTTTCAATCTGGTTGACTGTTTTGCTTTTGGTATTTTGAGACAGAGGAAGTAGATGCCATTCTCCAGTTATTTTAGCACTTTCATCTAGTCCCTATTAATCATCTCCTTTTTAAAACCAGTTTAATTGAGGTGTTATCTCATTTTCATCACCCTTTCCCGTTTTCCCTTTTTGTGGTTTCTACCACACCTGTTTATGTGTTGGAGACACCACGGCTGTATGCATTGCTATGTGTTAGCATATTTATTTATGGAATGATGTTAGAATACTCTCTGTAGGCCTCTAGAAGGGATCATTGAATCTCATTGCCACTGAGGTCAATCACACCATGTATTTCCTTCTATAAAATCCTCCAGCTCAATTTTACAGAAATTAGACTTGATTTTGCTCCTTCCACTCTCCTTGGAGATCTGTTCCGGTGTTTTGCTACTCCAACTGAGTTTATACCCACTTATTCTTATGCTGACATTGGCTCTCTGTTTTAACTTTCCTGGCTCCTCCATTTTTTAAGCCCCACTTTTCTATATGTTATTTTGTCTCAACTCTTGAACTGTTCTTACCTCAGCCACGAGCTTTACTTTCTCTCTGACTCTCCTTCCAAGAGAGGCAGGCAAGGGGGAGTTAGCAAGCAGCTGTGTGGTACTTAGGTGCTGACTGGGGTTAAACCACGACAAACACTGATTTACTCTTGACTGGCTGACAGAATCACACACTGTACTGCAGATCTTTTCTGAAATTACTTATCTGACATTGCTGGGTTTACATTTCCCTTTTTAAACAGCTCCTATCCATCTCAAGATTAACTAGTCTCTCTTATCCAAGTGCTGATCTTATAGCCAATGGAAGAAATTTTTTTGATTTAATCTCTGCGGGTCATTAATGTTATCAAATTTAATGATATTTTCATTAAACCTGTTCTAAGAGACACACAGTTTCTCCAACATACTAACTACTCCCAGCTCTGTCAACAGCAGATTTCATTAGCTTGCTTGTGTTCTTGATGACACCATTGTAATGAAAACATGAAGGATGACAGGAGCATTGATGAATCACACAGAGCACTTTCCTTCAGTCTGACACCTCCCATATAAAACACCCCTCTGTCATTGTCTCCTGATCCACATGCTCTTCTGCTTCAACAGCTGTTTCTTATCTGGACAACAAGAGTATTATTGATCCCAAATAGACGACATCTACCACATTTCATTTCGTGAAGAAAAAGGGAAAGAGAAAGATACCTTGCTGAAGCGCTCTCATGTAATTGCATACTTAATTTTTATTCCATTTATTCTCATATCTTTAATTATCCTTTCCTTCAAAATTTGTCTAGATTATTAGAAATTGTTTCCCTCCCTTTCTTCAATGCAAGTATTCCAGAATGATTTGAGTTCTAGAGTGAAACTTTTTGCTCCTTTCACCCTCATCTCCACACACTTGGCCTGTTTGCACACTGGATGAGACGGTTTGTTTTCCCCCACTGCAGTAATTACCCACAACTTTCTTCCCATTACTCATCTTCCTTCTGCATCCATCTTTCATGCGATCATCTTTATTAAAATTAGAAGCAAAATGTTTCTTGGTTTTCTAAATATTGCCAGACTTCCTTCAATCTGCATGCCCTTCTCACTGCATGATTGTGCCGCCCTGTTTGTTTTTCCCTGGCTGAGGTAACTACTTCTAGCTGACATTATTTACCCTCTGTATTTCCTCATCCTGAAGACAAAACTTTCTTAGGAGAGTGAGCCTCTTCACTTTTACCTTTAGGTTTTCTATTTCCAATGATCTTAGTTACCAAGATGCCAGATAATCTATGAAACGCTTTCCCTTTGCTCAAGGTACAGTGCCCAGGTAATTTCTGCTGCACTGGAATAAAGAAATCCAGTCTTTTCTTTGTATTCAACTCCTTGAGTCCTTCAGCCTTGTTGATTTATCTCTAATTGTGTCTCTTACTCTTTCCCCTTTCAACTTAGAACACCTCTCTATAAATGTTTTACCCATCTATGTATTTTAAACTGCACCTAGGAAACAATTTTTCCCCCTCTATGACCTTAGTAGCCTTACAATACACTCACTACTCGCAAAGCTAATCCACCATCACCTCTAGTGTTGGCCTGGTGGCTGGCAAGGCGAGCAGCTCCTCTATTGTACCCAGCACTGCTCAGCTGCAGGTGTCGTTCAGAGTCTGCTCTCACCTGCAAAGCAAGGCAGGGCAAAGCAAAGCAAGGCAAGGCAAGGCAAGGCAAGGCAAGGCAAGGCAAGGCAGGGCAGGGCAAGGCAAGGCAAGGCATCCGGAGGTGGGTGGCGGGAGGTGTGGGGCGGCAGGTGCGACCCAGACGGACAGCCACAGGACCGATGCAGCCGCCAGCCCGGGAACCAGGCAGGTGGCTGAGCCTTTACGGACGCCGCACGCGTTTCAGTCAGCCTGGCGGGATTTTGGGAAAGACGGCGCTGAGATCTTCGGACAGGCTCGACCCGTCGCCGTTACGGTGCTGCGGGTGTTTGACCCCCGAAGCACGGGGAGGTCACACGGAGACAGACTCCTCATTTCTGACAGCTTTCCCCACCCAGCCCTCCCGAGGCGCGGGNCCTGTCTGTGCCTGCCCGCAGCGCTCGTGGTGCGGTTCCTCACCCGGCGGTTCATCGGCGACTACGAGCGGAACGCAGGTAGGCGAGCGGCGAGCGGCTTTGTTCCCGCCGGGATGGAGGTCGGGCAGGGGGTACCGCGGGGCGGGGGCAGCGCGGCTCCGGCCGCTTTGCCGCCGGCGGTGCCTTCCCCGAGGGTGCCTGGGCTGGTGGGCGCGGGGTGCAAGCCCTGAGAGAGAGTGCAGACCCCCGCGCTGAGCCAAGGCACCGGTGGGAAGGGGAGAGCTCGCTCCCCCGGGGCTGCCGGGGCGCTCGGCAGGTGCTGTCACCGGCCCGAATCCCCAGGGTTCCGCGGCTGCTGCCTCCCTAAGAGCCGGTTCCCTCCCCGGTCTGCTCGCAGCCCTCGGAAAGGCGCACGCCAGGCACAGCCACATGCGATTTGTTAACGCAGTAGCTCTAGAGATGGGTTGTACTGCAGGTCCCTGCCAGAATTCACTTTGTGTGATGGAAGCGTCCCTTTTTTGAAGGAGTGTTTTAGCTAAAACAGGAAAACATTCTGTAAACCTACTGTTGTATTGTTCTTTGCAAACTGAGTCCTAGCAGCTACATGGACTAGTCAGGGCCAGCTAAAAGGGGAAAATGGAGAGGTGATATTATGTATCTCATTCAGTGAGTACAGTGCGGAGTCTAAACTAATGCCGGTGTAAAATATATAGTCTTCTGTTGAGGAAATTACTTGAAAAAGCCAAAGAAATGAAAAAAATCCAATCAACCCAGAAAACCTTACAGGCCAGCCAACAGGGAGCTTCACTAAATTGTGGAGGTACTAAAAGGCAAGAAAACTGCTTCTCTGTATAATAAAAGCTGGCTATTTTGCACTCTTACCATTATCATTCAAGCTAAGACAGTCTTTAAGAGTGATTAAGTTCCAAGTTGCCTACTATTTAATGCCCAGCTTCAATACAAGTCAATTCACGATTTAATCTCAGGCTTCTAGTAACATCATAAATATTGTTAACACCCCAAAAGCTTATAACACTGGTTTCTTGCTTCATGAGTGGCGATAGGACTTTCCCTACACAACTAATGGGCAGCAGAAGCAACATTTGTAAAGTGGTGACTGTACTTGTGAACCTGTTGGTGTTTTTGTCAGGTAATCTCTACAGCAGGCACATCCAGGTAGATGGAGAGATGTTGGCTATCCAAGTGCAAGATACTCCAGGAGTTCAGGTGAGCTAGATGCAAACATGCAGTTTACCAAAGTAGCTCTAAGTGTTCATGTGCTTGCATCCCTCTGTGCAGCATCTTGTTATGGCCTTTCTGTATTTTGTTGTCCATTTCAGAGTTTGGTGTTCTGTGTGGGAGAGGTGGTAACTTGTGTTTTAACCAGTCAAGCCAGCTGTGTTGAGAGACTGTTTCAATGAAACATTTGTTCATTGGAGGCCCATTACTTTTGAGCAGCTGAATTACTGAAGTGTCTCATTCCTGTATACTGGGAACATTAGGCACAAACCCAGAAACAATTCAAACTGGTATATGTGAAATATGGTATATGTGAAAACAAATGTCATGACCACTGCCCAGCAAGCTTCATAAATGTGTATGACAAAGTGAAGTCTGCTGTATTGTGGCTGTGCTTATTAGTGTGTCACAAGTTAAAGTTTTGAATGTATAGACCTGAGTAATGCTGGATTGTTGCCTTTTTGAACTGGGCAGCACTCCAGGACTAAATGCTTCCAGCTCATATCTTTGCTTCCCCAGACTTACTGTCTAGCCAGTTAATTTCCCATTCTGTGGAACTACAAAGTCTTTCTCTGCATGCAGAACTACTCAGGTCAATTTTCCATTTGAGTATAGCAAACTCCAGTGTTAAATTCCAGCTTTTTGCAGCTGAATCAACATCTGCGTTTATTCGCTATGCTCAGATTAAGTTCATACTTACTATGTGAAATCCAAATATATGTCTGAAGTCGTAAAATGCTATTTGGCTTTACAGACTCTTGAAGACAGGTTCCTTTAATCTTTTATGACTTCAGCTATCTAATTTTGAGACCATTCATTTTTCAGATCCATGAGCACAGTCTGGATTGTAATGAGCAGCTGAACAGATGCATTCGCTGGGCAGATGCCCTGGTGATTGTCTTCTCCATCACTGACTACAAGAGCTTTGAACTACTCAGTCACCTTTACCATCACGTTCGACAGCTGCATCCAGGGAACATGGTCCCTGTCGTCATCGTGGCAAACAAAGCTGATCTCTTGCATATCAAAGAAGTGGAGCCTCAGCAGGGACTTCAGCTGGCCAATATGCTGGGCTGTACTTTCTATGAAGTATCTGTCAGTGAAAACTATAACAATGTCTTCAATGCCTTCCATCTCCTCTGTAAAGAAGTCAATAAACAGCAAATAACCAGCACCCCTGAGAGGAGGAGAACTTCTCTTATTCCACGGCCAAAATCACCCAACATGCAGGATCTGAAGAGAAGGTTTAAGCAAGCTTTGTCTGCCAAAGTGAGGACTGTCACTTCTGTTTGACAGCACAGCCCTTGGTCTACCCAACGTTTAGCTTGAGATTGAAACCTGGGGTGTTTAACACTGGCACATGTAGAATCCAAGGCATTGTGAATGGAGGATGGTTTGAGTAGCCTTTTGCATGGTAGAAGTCTTTAAGCAGTTGCTTAAAAAAGGAACAGTATCAGATTAGGAGAAAAAAAAAAAAAAACAACCCAAAACCTCCTGAAAAATAGTTCTAGGATGTGATTTGCTGAGGAGGTATTTTCATTTGGAAAGGGAACTTTTCAGTAGATGAAAGAATTTGCCTTTTCCCAAGTTGGACAGATTTGGCTTTCATTTGTGCAGAAACAACCTTTTTGCTGTAACTCAACTTGAGCAGGGAAATGCCCTGAACTGCAGGCCCCTGTTCAGAAGTAACCACTTGAGTTTTGTTCTCACATGGACGAAGGACAGCATGATGCAACTGTTTAATTTTATTGCACAGTAGAACTGTTTTTTTTCCTGTGTATTTCAAAACAAATAACCAAACATCAAATGGTTCTGTAAAAATAAGTGTAAAATAAGTGGACAGGACTGAGCATCAAGACTGTAAACAATGGTCCTTTATTTTTTACTAGCCATGTTATTGCTGACAACTTGACCAGACTCTTTGTATGCAAAGCTATTGTCCACAGGGTGTAAACATATCTAATTACAAACAACTCTTTTACTGTCTGAAAAAAGTACTTTCCAGACTAAATGATCCAACATGGAGTTTCTGAGGAATGAGTGTGGAGTTGGAGTGATAGTCTATTACAGATGCCATTCTAAGACATGTTTTTCTCTCTCTGTCTCTCCTGTGTGCAGTAGGCACAAAAAGAACAAAAGGTGTGAAGCACGGCTGGCTCCAGGCAATGAAGCTAATGGCTTGTTCTGAGCTGAGCCAGGCCCTCTTCATTCTTAAACACATGGCAGATTTATATAAATACTTATATTTTTTTTTTAATATTGAGCCAATGGAGTTGAGAGCCTAAGGGCCTCATACACATGCACTTTAAAAAGCCAGTCGTGCTTTTGTTTAAACTGTAACTTATTTATTTCATGTACAGACACTCCTTCTAGGGAGTGGACTTTTCATTCTTACTGCCTGGTACAACATTAAATTTTTGAATTGCATGTTTCCTTGTGTGTTCTTTGGGGGTGAGAAACAAGGAGTAATAACCAGTGAAATGTTGAGACAAAGTAATAGCTTTCTCAAGGTAGTTAACATACACTGCAGAAACAGCAAGGTGTCCTTTCCTGCCTATGCTGTTGCTTTATTAGCATAAACCACAGGAGGGGAGCTCTCACAACTGCTTTACAACTTCTTTTTAAGAAATTCTTTTAGGAGTGGAACTGAATAAGGCAAAGACCTTTCAAATTAAAATGAGATTCTTCATTTCCACTTGTCAAAAATACTTTGGTATTTCTCTCTCATGAGAAAGGATAGTGTGAGGTAGGTCAAAACCTGGAAGACCATGAATTCTAAGTGACTGCCACTTTCTTTAAAAAAAAAGAGAATATTTATGTTTTGAGCTATATTACAATGAAGAACTTAATCAAATTGCAGGTCTTCAACTACCTTTTTCATGTTTAAAGTAGCTTTACTAAAAGACTTCCTGAGGAGGCTGTTTGTGCTGGGACTAGGCTGACAGCCATACAGGCTCGCCTGGTTAGCACACAGATGCAGTAAGTGGTGCAAGGAAACTCTGACAGGGTCCTGCTGATGATAATCTTTTGGACCATGAGTTACTAGCCAAGTGACTTAGGGTTGGAGTTGCAAACAAAACTGAGCTTGCCCTTCCACTCTGAGCTTATACCCGATAGTGCTTAGCTTATTAACAGAGAAGTAAACCAATTTCCCAAGTGTGGCTTTATGTTTTCTCCTCTGTTCATTTTGAGTATTGCTTCGTGTTGCAGGCAGAGGACTCAGACACTCCTTCATGTGGTCTTGCACCTGCCCATGCAAATCTCTTGTGTGCTGTTTCTACTCATATGGAACTGGCAAGAGATCCCTTACCCCTTGACCTTTTCCCCAAGCATAGGTTCCATGTAGCTGCTACAGCTATTTCCTACAAATAAGCTTACTATCGCGCTAGGGCTACTGGAAAGACTGCTGTACTTTCGGTCTATAAGTACTTAAGTATGGGGTGGTGGCTGAGTTCCAGCATCAATTACTGCAGCTGTGGCCCCACTGGCTGAGAAGGTTCCTCCAAAGTGTGTGTGGGCCTGGAAAACTAGTGTCTGTTTCAGTCAAAGGAGCTACTTGACCCAGAGGAAGTGCAAGATCACCAGTGTCTGCTTAGATGCAGCCCCTGCCTTCTCAATACAGTAGGTCTGTAGATGGCCAAGTCAGAGACCAGAGAGCATTTGATGAAAGAGAGGTGAGGGAGTGCAGACCCCAACTGGCAGCCTCCACCAGCTCAGGAAAGCAGCAGCATCTCAGGTGTGAGTACCTGAGCTCAGCAATGGCCACTGGCCATAGGCAAGCCTTTCTCCTACGAGCGGAGTGTAGTAAATGTTCTAGGACACCTCCCAAGACAGAAGGTCTAGGTTCCTAGGGGCAATCAAATAATGCAAAAGTAAAAGGGGTTGCAGGAATATGCAGTACTGGCATGTGTAGCTCTGCATTCTAGGAAAAAAGGAGAAGACAGATCAGGTTTGGCATTGTAAGAGCATTGCTTTATTGATTACAGAATTTACGAAACAACCATATTCTAAGAAAGATTGAACAGTACAGAATGACAGAAAACCCAAGAGACTGGTTACTTGCTTTCCAGTTGCTCTATTCAAACTATTCCTTGAGCTTTTAATATTGCAATCTCATAGCATTTCTCATTTTTTATAGCACAAAGTTCCATTCTATAGTCATTCTTATAAATTTCTCTTCCATAGAGGGGACATTGTCTATGCTTTATAATCAGTCCATTGTTTCCTTCCAGCCACTCAAAATTGAACTTAAACCAAAATGCACCCTTTTCTGAACACCATTATATAAACATTTAGGAGAACTAATGCTAGCTAGTGAACAAAATTTAAAAAACTACTTCCCATTTAATCTACTCCTTTGGCATAATAAAGAATGCTATGATAGAGTGAATGTCACTTAATTTCACATTCTCATCTCAGTGTAAGCTGTAGTCGTAGCATTACTTGGATGAAGCAAGAGAATGCAGCTTTAGAGCTCCACCATTTTCTGTTGCAATTTGGAAACCTTGGTGCTATATGCAATTAAAATCTCTATTGGCTGCTGCTCTTACATCACAGATTGTAGCAAAGTTTTATAAAGAAAAATTACATAACTGAATTTGATTGCAGTTCTTTCATGATCATAAATTAAAAATAAAAGCTGTCCTCTAATCATGCTGTTCAGAAGTCTAGCTCAAGAAAGAATCTGTGATGGGGCTTCTTGAAAATGGGATCATGCCCCTTTTTTTTTCCTTCTTTCTCTTTCTTTTTTAAATGCTTGTGAGGGGAGGATTCTTTTGGGGTTATCATCAAATCATCACAGCCCATATGGCCTCCTGTGTAAATCTACAGAGAAGTGTGCCATCAGAAACAGTCTTTTCTTCTGGGACTGTGGGTGGAGAAACTAGAGCAGGAAATGGAAAGCTGAGAGAGAAGTAGCCATGTAACCCAGCCCTTGAGTCTGGCTCTCTGCTTCCCTGCCTCTAACAGTCCTGCTGAAAGAGCATCACCAGACTGGGAGCTGCTGTGCCAGCTAAATCAGGGCTGTGTTCCATGATCTCTCTGGAGTGAGGGACAAAGTAAGAACAGAGGCTGTTAACATTGTGTAAGGCACACGTTTTGCAAGGTAGCATGACAGAGGGTGGATTTTGCTAGCCTCTCCCTCCCTCAGCAACATTTCCCACCAGCTGTGAACCCAGCAAAACCATCAGGAAAAAAGGTACTGCTTGGGGAGTGCAAACTGTGTATCACCTGGTCCTCAGCTGCTCCTTTTCTAGGGAATTATTATGAACAATCACCCCCACCACGCTGAGTGAGGCTGGGAGTGATTCAGCACTGCACAGTGCTATGGTTAAGGAGGGGAGATCTGTTGCTGGACAACTGGAGCATTTTGAAGAGCTGCCCATGAGCTGCAGATGTTCCCTTACAGCCAAATACCCAGCTGTTTCACCTGGAGCTCTTACTGAAGCAGGTGACATGTCAGTTTTTGGAGGGCTGTTGAGAAGAGTGACAGAGGAGGGATTTGATGTTTCCAGGCAAGACACTCACTCATCTTCTCCACAGCCTCCCCCATCAGATATGAGTGTCAGGCTGGAGACGGTCTGGGGCAAACAACAACTCAACGGCACTATGTGGTGTCAGGAGTACAGAGGAGAGCACAATTACCTGAAAGAAGGGGAACAAGAAGCAACAAGTCAAACTGGAAGGGATTGAGACAGTACTAATGAGCCATAGATAGTAACTGTTTTTTACCCAGCTCTAGGCAGGCTGTCTGTTTCTGGTGTTTATTGACAGGGCAATACAACTTGTCCAGCAAAACTGTCTGCTTGCTAATAACTGGAGTTAAATTGCTTTAAGGAGCATAATGACTGGTAGCATTGTATGCTTAATGAATGTGTGCTTTGACACATTTCTACCCACATCTTACCTGGTGATTTATTGTGACTACTACTGCATTTACTGCGAGGCACCAGCTGATGAAGCAGTGGTTTCCTCTCCTATAGCACAGGTTTGATGCCTGTTTCCTCTCACTTGAAGGAAAGGTGAGCACCACAGAAGTGCCTGCTGCGGGGAGCCAGACTCCATGTTCAGAAACGTCTTTTCGGATCAGGCATAGGCTGTTCTGCACATCAAGCTCAACCCTGAGCACTGTCAGATGTTATCACTTTGGGTTCTTCTAGTCTTTAATCCCAGACAGGTCTGCTGAACGAAACCATCGCTCGCTACAACCATGATACACATCCTGCTGGGTGCATGTATCTGTTTTCCTTAATATATAATAAGTAAGGTGTTGTGAAGGCTTCTCCACAGAGCAAAGCTATCATCCAGGACTGAGTGTGTACACTCTTGCTGTGAGGAGCTAATCCAGGGTCAAAATCATGGGACACTGCTCTTACTGAGCCCCAAGCTTAGCAGTGTCCGTAGGGTCAGGATTGCAGGCAAGGATCTGGGGGCAGATTTAATCATACTGGCCCAGTTGAGAATGAATTTGCTTCTTCAGCGCAAAGCCAAGGAGAGGAAGCACAAACATTAACAACAGAGTACATCTGTGTGTCCATTTATTGCAGCAGCTATCAAATGCCTTGTGCTGTCCATCACATGGCTTAAGTATGTGGTAATGCTGCATTTCAACTTTATTTGTTGTTCATTCTTTCATCTTTTCACTTCAGATACTGAAAGGATCCCTTCTGTATTGGTGATAGCCTCCCCCTCACTTCTTCTCTTCCCTTGTCCTCCCACACAATCTGCAGCAAACCGACACTGATTATCTCTTCCTTCATGAGCCTGAAAAACTCTCTGTAACTTGCAGATGCCAAAGGCTGACACTGTCTTATGCTACATGAGAATCAGACTATAGCACAGTATGTGCTCATCGTGTTATCATGCAGCTTAACTCTGAAAAACACGAAGGGACACGTTACGAAGTTTTTTGAGTGTACAAGCCAAACATCAACAATAGCCATTGACAGATAAAAGCGATTTCTTCTTGGAATCCTACCACTGAACCCTCAGGGGATTTGTGCAACTAATAGCAAGCCCAGAGAGAAAAATGGGATCTGCAACTTTATTGTCTCAGAAAAGATGCTGCTGAGTACAACGGGACTTCTCTTCTTTCCCTCCAGTATCTCCAAGGGCTTGTTGAAGGCGATAAATGTGAGTGTTCATTCTTTCATTTTTACAGAAAAGAGGGGAATTGTCCAGATAAGTAATGTCCATCTCTTCTCCAGGCAGTTCTCTTCAGGACAGTCCTTTGCAGACCTTCTCCTTGTTTTGTACTCTATGCCTGTCTTACATTGTGCCAGTCTTTCACGCTTCACCTGAAGGGCTACCCCTCCTAGCAGCAGCCAAGGTGGAAGAGCCAGGAGCTCCCATCCTCACCCACTGAAATCCAATGGGAAGTTTCCCCCCCAGCAGAAGGTAGGGAAGGATGCAGCTAACATCTGAAGGTGCATCTGAAAGAGTTTATCAGTCTGCCTGCCTCAGCCACAACCACATAGATGGTTGTGCATGTTGGTAGAAGGGAGGGGGAAACGTTCTCTCATGCTCTTTCCCCTTTACTACTCTCCTGATTAAAGCAGAAAAAGAGAAGTAATTTCTTTCTTCAAAAATAGGATACTTCTCACTAGTTATGGGGAGCTATTTACCACCATCCAAAACCAAATGGTGCATAGGAAACACTGTATTCCTTTGTGCTTCTCCATGAGAAAAAGAATTGTCATTCACATTCCGATGCAGAACTGTTCTGTGGATGGAAACATGTGTCTCTTATTCCACATTTAAATGTCATTTGCCTCAACTCCAAACAGCTGCTGAAGTAATCAGTGCATCCTGTCAGTTTTTCTTCAGTTACTTTACTCAATTTTTGTACTTACACATTTCTCCATTTTTCCAAGAGCCAGTAATTAGTATAAATGTTACTGCCTTGTTTGACTGGAAGGGACTTTGAAGGCCAGTGTTCCCCTGAAGCCTGAACCTGATTACCTGAACCTGATTACCTGAACAGCACAAAAAGGCTCTCTTAAACCCTGGCTTGAGTTAGATAAATGCCTGGCTTTTTGAAAAGAGAATAATCCTAAACAGGTGGTGCATATTCACAGCTATAGTGCAGAAATCCAGGTAAATCCAACAAACTTACAAACTTTTTTTTGTGAGGGACTTGCACAACTGCTTAGTTTCTTCTTTCTCTTCTTCTTCTCATTTGGATAAAAGGCAAGATGCAGTAAAAGCTTAAAATGCTTCAGAAATCTGCCTCAGAGGGTGACCTGCTGCCAGGGTTAAGCCAAAGCAAAGCAACACCAGATCCCATGTCACCACTGTCAAGCCTTAAGTCCCTCTAGAAAGCCAGTCGAAAATCTCCCTGCATAGTTCTCAACCAACTCAGATGTTAACCCTCTGTTTATCTTTCAGGGTGTCTTAATAAATTCTGTGTGTGGATTAACTTGTCCATCAGTGTGTCACAACTCAATTCCCCTCCAAGAGGGAAAATTTAATTTGCTATTTTGAGGAGATTAGCAGTAGGCTAATAGGAAAGAAACGTGTTATCAGATCAAAAAAAACACCGCTAAAATGGTACTGCATCTTACAAAACACTGCTTGAGACTGCCTTGCAAAGACAGCTGAAACACAGAAAACACATGTCAAACTGAGGGGCTTCTCTGCCTTTGGTTGGCTGTGTTTTGCTAATGATTTCTCACTAATCACAACGGCATTCCATAGGAATTGAAAACAAGATGTTTACAAGCCACCCTGGAAACTAGAGTTATATTTATGATGCAGCTGGTCACACAGCACTTTAGAGTTTTTGTATTACCCTGTGTATCTGCAGTACTCAACGGACACCTGATTGGACCTCCACAATTATGATGATTTTTAACATCTCAGGTGCCACCAGAACTCAGCCATCCTCCTCCTCTCCCTCCTCTATTCAGATGACAGCTACTGTAGTCAAGTTCTGCTGCCAGAGAGTGGATGAGGCAAAGACCAGCCACATGGACATTACTGAAGCTTCACTGTGGGAACCATCCTTCTTCCAGGAGTCCAACAGCACATTCAAAGGATGCAAAGACTTGAGGCTTTCTCCACATCACCTGCTTCAGGCTACTTAAGGTCTAGTGGTCAGGTATCTATCAGAGACACCTGGCCCGACACAGGAACAGTACAGCTGTATTCAGGTTAATTTATTTTGCTCCTCACCATTGCTAGTTGGCATGCCTGCAGGATTACCCCTGATGAGTCACTAGGTGGTACCCAGACTCCTGAGTATCCCTGCACTATGTCCTGTAGTGGACTGCCAGGGAGCCTGTAGCTTTTCAGACAGTAAATGTTTCTGTTTATAAAGAATACAAAGACACTAATCTTTTGAGACATGATGAAAGCTACCTCAAATTAATGCCAGTCTGTTCTGAACTCTCCAGCCTGAGTTTGAACTTTTGTTGCTGACTGGAACATGTGAAAAAACAGACCCTTGGTGCCTGAATACTTGTTGCCTACAGATGTTTCACAGCAAAACCCTAACATCATTTCTGCCCATCTGGCTGTGGCTTTCTGTAGGCTTGGTACCAGTGCTATAGGGAATACTATTCGATGAATTTTCTTAGTTTCTGTTTGGATAGGGACTGTATGTTTAGAGCTGTTTTTACCTGAGTACCAGGTTTGCGTGTTGCTACCAAATCCTTCACCATTTTGACCTCGGAGACTGACACTCCACCAACCATAAAGATGATCACAAGAGGATGATCACCAGGGTGAGGGCGATTCACCTGTAAAATGAAAGAAAGCATTATTTGTACTTGCTTCATCCAGGTCCAAGCCTATGGATTATCAGTGATCAGCTCCCTGAGTGGCTAGAGGAAGACCAAAGAGGAAGCTCAGACAGAAATATTCATGGAATGCTGTAGCAGCTGAGACGGAAATCAATGGGGATGATGCCCAGTTAGAACTAATTAACTGTTTCCAGGGAAATAAAGTCTCTGTGGATTCCACTGAAACCTATGGGAGTTTCTCCTGAAATCCCAGGGTTTCTCCCTCCATTCCTTCTTCCTTACTTTCCTCCCCTTCCCAGAGCGGGAGGAGAGTACTTGGGTGGATGTTTACTTTGGATACACATGCACAGGAGACTTTCAGGAATGAGGGGTAAATTACTACCCAGTAGAAGCAAGGAGTCCAGCCTAAACATGCTAGAATCCCTGCCTGAGGTCAACAAGGAAAAGAATTTTATGCAATGTGTTTTCACCGGTGCGGTGAAGAATCTTTTACAATTCATCCAATAAAAATAAATCAGGTCCATTATAGTATAAAATCAGTTTCTAGCTTGTTTCAATTCAGAGTTTTCAATGCTTCTATGACTGTCTTGTAACTAATATAGAGAAACTTTAGCTCCAAGAAAATACTTGTTTCATTTTTCTCCAATTATCTTTAAAGTGGCACAAATATCCCACTTCAGTTAAGACTTTATAAAACTGCATTTTAATTTTAAATGTGAAGGTGATGCTTTACATCAGTTTCCTCTCAGCCACTTCTAGAAGTTTGATGAAACTTTGCTGTTTCCTAGAAAACTGTTTCCTTCTTGAGAAAACACACTCCTCTGACACTACCTTGATCCAGTCTTTGGGAGGGATGTCAACAGACCCCATGCCACTGCTCTTGTCACATCACCCTGGAGCATGAAACACTCCAAATGTTTGGCTCTGAAAAGTGACAAAATAGTTTAATTCCTTTTTAGACTCTCCGCCTCCTTTCTTTGCATGAGCGTAGGCTTCTAACAGCATTCACTCAACAGAATAAAAGTGATGCCAACCATGTTTGGGCAGAGCAGGGCTCTTTTGCTTTCCCCACCACAGCAGCTTTCTTTGATCCTCGTGGCTCCAGTTCCTGGAGGAACAGCTCTTCTTCTTTACCTTATTGTGGCTTTACCATATTTAGTCTTTTGGCACTTTTTCATCCTGAGGGTCTGTCAGGCTTTCTGCCTGGTAACCTTCAGCAAGGACTCTCCCTTTTGAAGCCAGCACAGGGAGATGGCATGTTCTCTCTCCAGGCTAGCTGGCTTTGATTACGTGGGGCTCCCTGTTCAGTGTTGCTCCCCAAGCAAGGAGCTCTTGAATTCCTGAGAGTCTGAAACTAGTACAAAAGCCTTAGAGAGATGTATCAGTGAGTTGAGTATGTGCATACTGGGTATTTATTGTCTAACTCACCCCCACTTTGCTGGCCATCTTCATCGAGCTGATGGCACAGATAGCATATATACTACAATTCCAGGGCGCTGGAACAGGCTTGCCAGGAAAGTGGTCACAGCACCACGCCTGCCTGGATAATGCTCTTGGGCACGTGGTGTGACACTTGGGAATGGCGCTGTGCAGGGCCAGGAGCTGGACTTGATGACCCGTGTGGGCTCCTTCCAACTCAGAACATTCTGTGATTCTGTGATTCTATGATTCTTAATGTCTTTCCTAGCAAAAACAAACTCATGATAAACATGCATGCAGAACATTGAGCACACTGAAAGGACACCCAGTATAGGAATCAGAAAACACAAGCTTTCAGGGTAATGCTAAAGAGAAAATGTCTTGACAAATAATTTCCTTCAGTCAAAATAAACCTAGATCCAAACACATGGTGCCTACGTAAAACTTACTATTTTTCAGAAGACTAAAGTTCAAACCACAAATTCCAGAAATGCGTATTAAAAATACTACTAGGCATGCAAACTCTAAATTAAATTAAAACAGAAATGAAAAGGGCCTTGGAATCTGTAATTTTGTTATGCTATGTGTAAGTATTTTGAAGGAGGACAATACTTTGGGTACAAAATATTTGGCTGTGCTAAGAATGCAAGTTTCTGTCAATATTTTTTTTTGTTTGTTTGATAATAGAACCACCCAAGATTCTCTCTTTTGAAGGAACTGGCTGCATGTAGCTAAACACAGCTCATTTCAGTGATAGAGAAGAAGAACTGAAATGGATTGTGACAAAAGCAACGTGTATCTTCTGGGATCCTTCTACAGTTCGGTTGATTTGGGACATTTCCACAGCCTCTGAATTTACTGTAAAATCTGAATTTTGCAAAATCTCCAAGTGAAATTCACTTTCAATTCAAAATGCCATACATTAAAACAAATTCGGAGAGCTGCCTCAGGCAATCAGGAAGATTAGCCAAAAACCCCTCACAACCATTATGTTGAAGTGGAAGAGCCCAGAGGAAGCAGGGATGGTGCCCTGAGCCAGCAGTGTCCCAGTAGCACATGAGGGCCTTCTCTCCAGCTCTGAGCTCACCATACAGCATATGCTCAGGATGCTGGTGGTCAGAGAGCTCTTTGCCAGTGCACGTGTCTGCGTGGAGGAGAGAGAGAGGAAAAGGCAGGAAAACAGGGTGGCAGTGGTCAATAAAACTCTAAAACTGAAACGGGAAGGCGTTAGAGGACAGGTATGTTCTCAAGGCTCATGGCAGCTCACAAAACACAGCTTTTTTCTCTGAGGAAAGTCAGCAAAAACCATTGTTGTTGTTCTGTAACTCACCCAACAAGGACAGCAGCACTGATGGTTCTGGTATTTGTGACCAACCAAAAACCAATTAATTTAGCTGAATAACTGGAAAAAGGAAAACACATCAATCACCAGAAACTAGACTGCTGTGCAGCGCACTTGTCATCAATGATAGCAAGCTCAGATCATCATAAAACATGTGTGGTCTAGAGCAGCAGCCAAAAGAGGAGTCCTTGAGGCAGGGGGGCTTTTCCCTTCACCATCCCTTAGCTTCAAAACAAACACACCTGCCAGACAAACAACTTCTGGATGAGAGGTATCTTTAAAAGTCTGTCCTGAGTTAACACACCTGAGGCAATCACCAAAGTATTTTTATGTGAGTTGGCATTTATATTCAGACATTGAGAAAGAAACAAAAATAAGGAAGCTCACAAAATAATTACTGTGCTGATGGTGTGATAGTGTCAGAAATACAGGCTGGTCAGAAACTCATTCACACAACAATTGAGCACATGCTAGCAAGCCAGGCTACAAACCAAGGGAGCAAGCATGGACACATATTTGTGAGGTATGTGACAATGCCTATGAAATATTCATCCTACACAAAGTTCACTTGCTCATCTCTTAAATATTCCTTGTAGTAGGATATTTGTTTTACCAGGAAAGATGCACTTAGAGGTACATATTGCCATAATATACTTATGTCTCTCTCTTGCACTTGATTTTAGGCTTACTTGATTTTGTGCTCAATACTAGCTTTCTTTGAAATAACAGAAAAATAACTTTGTTATTCTGTTAGTGAGTTCTAGGATAGTACCAACACAACAGTCAAAACTATTTTTGTCACCTGACTTTAAATGCAGGTCTAGCAGGAATTTGCACAAAAGAGAAAAAAACATTTTTTCTTTTCTATTACCATAGAATCACAGAATCAAATTGGAAGGAGTCTTTGTAGCTCATCTAGTTCACCTCCCTGCCCAAAGCAGGGCCAACTTCAAAATTTTATCAGGTTGCTCAGGGCTTTGTTTGGCCAACCTTTGAATATCTCAGAGACGGAGAATTCTCTGGACTTAACCACTCTTACAGTTAGTATTTTTTTCCTTATATTCAACTGAAATTTCCCTTGCTGCAATTTGTGTCCACTGCCTCACACAGTTTGCTGATGTCTCTTCCATGCTGAGGGGTGCTGGTGGTAAAACTGAAAGAAAAGCACTGGGCACAATACTGAAATGTACAGTACTCATAACCATAGTATTGATGTGGTTTGATGTAAATCTGGGGTTGTTTTCAACAGAGAATTCAGGATATGCAGTAAGACAAGGCTGAAAGTACAACATGCTGGCTACTCCACACCCTGTAAATATTTAGTGGACACTTAGCATGGGCTAATTTGTAAAGCAGAGTAAATTCTTGTAGAATGACTGTCCTAAAACATGCTAAGAGCATTCACAAAGAAATTTCTAACTAATGGGCTTCCTTCCTCCCCAGTACAAGTTGGATGATATCTAATTATAGAAAAGGTATTGAATATGGAGCTCCTCCTTCATGCCCTGTGAGACCAGATTGTTCATACTTACTTCTCTCCTATCTGAAGGCTGCTGAGTGTCTTTAAAGTCCTTTGATGAGGTGCCACGTGGAATGCCTTTTGGAAATCCAGGTAGGTAATATGAACTGACACTTGATTATCAACTTGTTTGTTGGGTGTCTCTGAAGAGCTCTAAAAGCTATGTGAGTTAGGACTTCCCTTTAGCAAAGCCACATTGCCTCTTCCCAGATACATCATCCTTATTTTGGTGTCCACCATCACCCTTTCTTAGATGTTCAGTCTGCTCCATTCCTCTTGTTTTGTTCAGCAGGTGCTACCTGTCTGCATTGTACCTACAATGTAGTGCCTCAAGCTATTCCCAGCCCCCCTCCAAGGATTTAACTCTCCTAACCTCCCTCAAGTTCTGAACAGCATAATAAAATCAGCTACTGCTGCATCATGCTCTGAGCTCAGGAAAATCTTACAGATGAGCTTGGGAAGGCTGGTTTACCTTCATGAACATACTGAATCCAGTTTTAAGGAGATCAGTGAGGCCTGATGACATATGCTCAATATCAACAGGATCGGGCCGATCAGGATTACAGATCTCTTCCACTACCTGTTTCAGCAGAGGTTTGTAAGAAGCCTGCACAAAGAGAACAACGCATTGTGAGTAAACTTGTTTAGACTCAGTGCAACCCCAATTCTAAACATTTTATTTCTATTAAAGGTTACAGAAATAATTATCCCAGAAATGAAAGCATTCAGAGAGTTTGTGACCTTGACTGCAGATGGCGTGCACCAGCACAACATCAAACTGAAAAGACTGGAAGAGAGCCACACATTTACTCTGCCCCATGTGCATTACATCAGTAATGAGAGACAAGGAAGAAAGGGGAGACTTCTACTTTCTATGGAATCTTTTTGGAGGTAACACAAAAATGGATAACCATATGGATGAGACTCTGTCGCCCATTGTGCAACCAGATCTCATTCCCTTTTTAATGATTTTACAAAAAACTAAACAGGGATTTTTTTTTTTTAATTGACCACTCCTGCCTTCTTCCAAGAGTCATGTCCTCACTAAAGTCTGGGTATCAGCAGGGCAGGGAAGAGGCCAACCTCCCTGTTTGTCCCTCATGGGAGAGCAGAGCTAAGGAGTGCCTGCTAGTCCTTTAGCTTCCATGGCGATGGCACTCCAGAATACTTCCACCTGTGGAAGTATTTCAGACTTCTGAAAAACAGGCCAAACAACCCCACTGTTACCATGAATGTCAGAGTTTCAGAGCAGTTAGGGGCTAGAAGAAGTGGAAAATGTAAAGGTACAAATGGTCAACATGCTGGAAGGTCTACTCCCAAAGGATCAACCTTGCATCCTCTTCAGGATCCACAAACCCAGGCTGAATATGAAGTAGTAGCCTAATAATTTCCACATTCCAATACCAAGGTTTAAACCACTCTGACATCCTAAACATTTTTTTAAGATAAAACATTTAGGGACCAATGGAAAGATCTTTAATGAAAATTCAAGCTTACTTGGTTTACAGATGGAGCTTTGTTTTACTGCTTTTAACTTTGCCCAAACTGCAACAGAACCACGATCATTTCAATAAGTGCAACCATCTTAGAAAATGAGCAGCTTTAAAATTAGCACATTTCTTTGGCTTTGGGACTACACCAGGCATATATCACCCCTTGGATTTCTCAGGGGAATCAAGTGTAACGTCATTAATTTTGTAAAGATGATATCTACAAGAGACATCTTGCAAGGTAATAGTAAAAATGGATGGAAAATAAAACACAAGCCACTTGGCTTGAAACTAAAATTTTCTGGAGTCATTAAAGAAATGTTTTTCATCCAACACTTTAGAGTGAGAAACAAAGCTTACAGTTTTTTAATACAATCCTGTCAACAAAGATTTATACAACTCATCTAGTTCTTCTCACAACATGTGCATAATTTTTAGTTGAGCCAACAAAGCAAATTACGGCAGACATGAGCTGCAGGATCTTTTAGAACATGTCAAGATTTCTGTCAAATCTAGGCACGCAATAAACAACTGTTTGAAAATACACATGCAGGCATGAAGCCCTATTTATAAAAATCTGTTTAATATCTTCATAGATGAGGAACAGAAAAACATTAGGAATAAAATATTATTGGAGCAGAGATCAAATTACAGTTTAACAGAGAGGCTTACTCCACAAAATTAAAGGAAAAGTATCATCTGACTTCAGACAAAACTATGTACTCAAAAGATGTCAAAAATGTGCTATGGTTTTGCATGTCTGAATTTTCATCACCAAAACTCAGTGCCCTTCAAAACAACCCAGTCAGACTATGCAGATACTAAAATACAGATAGTATGATCACCTACCTTTTTTAACTATAATGGTTTCAAATACTTTTTAAAATCTTATATGACTTGAAATTAATCTACTAAGTTTTTAGGGTTTTATTTTGTACAATCCCCAACAGCTGCATTCGTTTCTATCTCATATAATGAAACTTTTATCAACTTTAAATTTTGGCAGGTGCAAATTGTGTTTAAAATAGCTGTTAAAAACCTCAACAGCTATGGGACTCACCCCAGACAAGATTATAAAGGGGAGAAGAGAGAGAAAAAGGGAGAGAAAGAGAGAGAACGAGACAAGGATAGTGAGGGATGGAAGAAGGAATGGAGGAAGGGAAGGAGGAAGGGAGAAATATACCTAGATCAAAATGAAAAGAGTTTCAATAACAGGCAAAATTCTGTTCTTGCATGGTCACTACATGAACTAGTTTGATAACCTGATGAAAACATGTATCATTTTATGTAAGAAATACAAACTACAGTGCTACAAAAAGTCCTAAGAGGCTATCCAATTCCCAGTTATTTACCCACAGAAATTTTTTTATGACTCTTAAGAAGAAATGGAGGCTTCCCAGCTTTTATCAGATAAAGTGAAAAAGTATCAATGGTCTAAACCCATTCCCATAGCACTAAGCAGGTTTGGGGATGAGTATGGTCACAGCACGGGCACCAATTCTTCTGAGGAGCTAAACTGATTGCACATGACACCTGCCAGTCAAAAGAGAGGACCATTTCTAGAGAGCTGTAACTATCATGGACAATCACATACTGCCTGCTTATTTCTACTATTATAAATCTCCTGAACTTCCCCCAGCAGAAGGTTTGTCCTACTCAAGCAACTCGATCCATTGCATGGCTAGATTAAGGGGCTGCAAGGTGTTAATATATCCCTTGCTGTGTTCCAGCAGTTATCCCTAAGCAAGCAAACTGGATTACATCCAAAGAACATAGTAATGTTGATTACACTTCCAGGAAACTTTTCTTATCATCTCACAGCCTCTGCACTGAACTGTATTAAATTTTTAACAATTTTCTCCATTTTGAACACCAGACTGGTCCAAACTGCTAGAAGACTTTAGGAACAGGTTTCCTTCATCTAAGATTTCCAGTGACATTTTGCAACACTCATGACTTATGTTCTTACAAAACAATGCTTAATTTGAACTACATCCCTTTGCTGGTCTACAGCACTGTTAGGAATTTGGATTTTTTTCTGTCTCAAGGCTAGAATCATGTTCTATGATCTCTCTCTAAATCACTGCTTTCTATTGTAAAACTCTATATTTAACTGGAAAAGGTAAAATCCTTCAGGGGAGACAGAGAGAAGGAAAACCACTGTCTATTAGTCCTGATGACCTAAAGTAGTATCACAGATCATGTGTACCTATTTTAGAAACAGAAGCTGCATTTGTCACCTATTTACAAACAGGTTTGTCTCTCACACTTAAAGGGATGGGAGAGAAAATACAACAAGAATATAGTTGCTATATGGATGCAGACATCCTGCTTCACTCTGCCTTGAGTGGTCTTAGTTGAGAGCCATCTTGACTGAGCCCTGCCTTTCACAGGCATTTATGTCATTCCACAGTGCTGCAGAGCAAAGCATGAATTTCTTCCTCAGATAATTTTTTGTTGACATTTACATGCATATGCCTGAGTTTTGACAAAGGACTTGAGGAAGTTCTTGATGATTAGGTCAATTATAAAACCTTTACTTATGTATCTTCTGCATGGGCAGAATGCGTATAGGATTAGCACATCAACAAAATTAGTGCTGTAATTTTGACAGCATGCTAGAGAAATAACAAACACGGGGAAAAGAAAGCTACACTTGCCTGGTGGGTGTTGCTGCCTGGATTATGTATGGAATTAAACTGTTTCATGTGCATTCGGACTCTGGCAATATCCCTGAGGGACCGAAAGATACCATCCACTGCATCTGTGGCTTTCTGAGATGTCAGGTTCAGTGATGAGTCACAGCCTAAAGAAATAAAGAAACACACAGCTGAGTGAAAAATTTTCATGTGTTTTGATAATGAACAGTAGGAGAAGGATAACTGGAGGAAATTTTAAATTATTTTCATTGTGTTATATTCTAGAAACTCAGGGGCTTTTTAGACAGCATGTCTTCAGCATGGCACAAGTCTCTGCAGCTAAGCAAGAAGGCAAAAATTCTGGACATCAGGCAAAGTGAAGAGTGTCTCTCTTTGTAACCTCAGTCACACAGCACTTTCATAGGCACAGAGTACGTTTTGCTCTCCACAGCAAACAGAAGGTCCTGTGCTAGTAGACCCCAAAGAAGAGCCCCCTGTTACGTGGAAAGGAGCCAGCTGGTTTGCTGGCCTCCTTGGGTAAACCGTCATGAAGAAGGGAACTACTCCTCCCTGGCTGGCAGCCTGCTAACTCCAAATATATTTCCTACCTTTGCAACAAGAAAAATGGAAGAGTCTGTGCTAAATATAGCAGAAATGTCAGCCACGCATTGGAAAAAGCTGCATTATCATAAAAAAAGTTCTTATCTCTCAAAGTGGCAGAGTTATTACTTCTAGTGTATTTTTCCAAAGCCCTTCTGCTAAAGTATAATGCTTATCTTCCACTGAGGCCAAACTCCAATTACAGGACCACCTAAAAGGTCCCTCTGGGTGGCCAGACAGTGCATTGGAAAAGGGAAATTCTTAGTCTTGGCTCCATCCCCCTCACCACAGGACCTATATTGCACAGAAGCAATGAAAAAATGCCTTCTAAACTCAGCTGCTGATGAGAATTAGCCAAGTGAGAGGTAAGTGGGTCACCTGATATTTTTATTGCCTTGTCAACACACCTCTAATCCTTTTGACATCTCTGCCTGCCTCTCTTCTTGCTTGACTCTTCATCCCTGTGGCAGAAGATCCATCACAAAACAACCCTTCTTGCCACACGTTCACACAAACACACTCAACTCCTGCTTATTGCTATTGTCTTCTCCAGGGATGCTGCTGTAGTGGTTTCTGTGTCCACTCTCCAGTTCTGCAACCAATCCTGCACCAGCAAACCTCTGCATCTATGCAGAATTCCGCTGAGAGGGGAGGGTCTCCCTGCAGGTCCAGCTTGCACTGTGCTGCAACGATGGAGCCTGGCACTGCAAACAGGCATCCAAACTGTCAAGAAGGCACCTGGATTTTTGGGTAGGAGATCCCTGAACAAACTTTCCTCTGCAACTGACAAAGGACAGAATCCTTATGTACTAAAAAAAACCAATAAAAAAGGTGGTACTTTCAAAATGTACAGGGAATATTTGACAGCTAATCTGAATTACTTTCATACCTTTGCGTTCAGCACAAGAAAAAATATATTTAATACAAATACATACACATACATTTATAGAGTTCTGAAACTATTCCTACAAGGTGGTGATTAGACACTGAGCTTTCATTTGTCTGAATATTGTTTGTTGAGAGGCTCCAAGCTGGATCCCCAGCTGGTGCAGCAGAACGGATAAAATGACTGCTGCAGGGCTACATCAAACCAAGCTTCTGAGGATTTATGCCATTATACCCCACAGAGCAATGAAGCGAGCAGGAACTGGACCTCAGTAGCACTTATAATTCTAAGGCAGACACTCATATATTTTTGGACAGGCTCTTGAAATTGCTTTTTTTTTTAAATGGGTTTAAAATAACTTTAAGGACTATTTTTGTCGTAAAGCTGCATGCTTTGATACTCTGATTGACCAAAATTTGTTTCAAACCAGCTTGTTACTTCCCATTTCTGGAACTACAGGGTAGTTTCCAGCAAACACGGTCTGGCTTTGTAGTTGGAAGCCCCTGAAATGCTCCTCACCTTGCCTGGCCCAGCATATCCCACTTTGCTTGTTGTTACTGGGTCAATCTTCTCTTAAGCAATTTCTTGGTGAAGCGTAGCAACACCTCTGTAACATCACCCATCACTTGAACCTCTTTCCCAGGGAAATGCTGTCTGGACTTGGGCTTTCCTTTACAGCTTGTGCTGACACACTCATGGGCTGGAGGAGGTCATGAAATCACCCTCGCCATCTGTTTCACAGGCCACATTGTTTCATTAACCAACAGGAGAGAGGTGTGGGAGCCTTGGTGCACTGGGCTGTGCTCAACTGTGCCTTCCAGCAAAACAGAGCGCATCTCGAGGAGCACTAGAGCAGGGATGGGCCCAATGTCTGTTTCCAGTCTCCACCTCAGAGTGCTGTGCTGGACCCAGTTTGGGACCCTGAGATGGCACTGGGAGTTGAAGATACAGTCTGGCTGTTTATGGCTGGCCCAACAGAGGGAAAAGAGGTGGACTTTCAAAGTTTCTCTAAGATGTGAGTTCCTTGGAACTTTCCATCAAGAAATACCATGTCTGAGGAAATCAGGGATCTCTATTTCCAGCCTGATACCCTGTACTTCTTTTTTAAGCCTAAATGAAAAAAAAAAAGTTTTCTTTACAATCCCTTATTGTTGAAATTAAAATCTCTAAGGGCTGCTGTCTACCTGTTGCACTGCAGTAGGGTTCTAGAGGGCAGCCAGGTTTCTTTCCAGCCTGGAGAACAACAGAAGCTTGTTCTTTCCAAGTGGCAGGCAGCTACAAATCACCTCCCATTCACACCTTCCCCCGGATGGGGCTCTGCAGCATATGGAGAGCAGAGCACAATCTCTCTTCTCTGCTCACTTCACGCTACCAAGAAATCTGCTCCTTTTACAACAGTGAAGAGGTGGAATATATTAGCTGCTGCACAGCTCATGTACTAATTAAAACAACACTTCCTGTAACTGTTTTTTCTTGGGGAGTTAAATGCCATTTGGAGAGCACGCTGAACGAATTCCTTTGAATCTCAAGCCCTATTATGTATGGGAAAAGGCATTTAAACAAAATTTGTGGATTTCCTGTCAGACTTGAAGAAGCCCAGTTGTGGAGAAAAAGAAAATCACTACTAACCTGCAGAGGACTAAAGATTTTAAACACAACCTAGTTCTGTGGTAAGTGGTGTCCAGCCTCACTGATACTGCTTCTGTTCTTCTCCTATCCACTTGTGCCAAATTTGAGGAAAATTAGTCTGTCGGGAGCTGCACTCAGTGCCTACCAGGATGAGACTACTGGCCCTGATTTTTGACCTACTTTTGAACTTTTTCTTGAGAGAAAGCACATCTCCTCTTAAGCAACACATATGCATTAGTACCACAAATAATGTGTTTTCACAAGAAGTTTGAAAAAAGGAGAATGAATGGAGACACTCTTTTCTACAGTACCAAGTGACCCAGGAACCAAACAGGACCAGTTTTTCTACTGATTTCTGAAACTGGAAGGAAAATGCTCTAAGAAGAAGACATGGGCATTGTGAGCCCATGAGATCTATAATTATAGAGCATCATGTGACTGATTATCCTCCCTCCACCCCCAAAAATGTAACAAATGAGAATTTCAGACCTGAGTTTCAGGAAACCTTTCACTGTGGTTAGTCTCTTTTGGTACACATAAAGGCATTATAAACAAACATATTCTTTCTCTAAAGCAGTAGGATAATCATCAACATTATGTGAAGGACTTTGATAAATCTGAGATATCACTAGGCCTATGATTCTTACAAAGTTAAAAATTTAGGAAAGCTGAAAGTTTACCACTCCACTCTGTTTTATTGGTATTAACTCCAACTCTCTCCACCTTAGGCTCTCTCTATAACCCATTCACAGAAATAAACCAATGTAAGCCCTGGAAGAGAGCCAGAAGAGTAACCAAGCCATTGTAGAGGCACACATTGAATCATGGGCTAAACCAGAAAACTTGCACTTTAAGGGAGAGAAAATCCAGCATCAGGATTTCATTATGCAGGATTTCATTTTTTTCTAGATATGCAGAGTTAATATGCTTGTCAGCAAAAGACAGAAGAGCAAGAGAGATAAAGGGTTCCTTGAAGGTCAGAACTCAAAATACAGCACTGTGATATTAAATTAATGAAAAACTTCTATTTTTATACTTTAGGTGATAGCATAGCAATGGGGGCCCTTCTTTTTCTAGCAGATAAATCTAAGAACATACATATGCATACCCAGAGCCATATGTTTTACAATAGTTTTGATATATTTGTGCATTAAGATTTTTTATGCAAAAGTAGGTATGAATGTGTACAGTGATACAGACCATTGCTGCTTTTTGCAAGGTAAAAAAAAGTGTAAAAACCAAAACTAGGATGTAATTTGTATGATTCTACTGTCACTTTTCTTCCCTATGGATTCTGCCATGCATTTGAATCTTTATTCTTCAATCTGATTTGTAGTGAATTGTCTGATGCTCTCTGATGCATCTAAAAAGGGAAGCTGCGAAGTGAGTGTGTGACACTATGGGACAAGGAAGGACAGAACAGAACACAAGACATCTGCCATTTCCCTACAGTAACATCAGCAGAAGGTGCAAAATCATAATTGATTCCATTTTAGTTTGGGAGATTTTAGACCTTGAGAAGAGAGTGTCCAGAGGGGACAGACAGAGCAGTGCCTGTGACAGCTTCCCTGCAGCACATCCAGCCCTGGGGCTTGGAGAGGGTCCTGCTCTGTGCTTGCTCTGTCCTCTGCATCCCCAGCCAGAGCATGTGTGGTGCTGGATGGGCAGCCATGTCTGTGCTGCTGGCAGCTCACATTATAAAAAAATAACATGACCATTTTGCTGGAGCCCTGGCAAAGCAAGGGTCCCAGCAAAAGGCACAGACGTACACAGATAACCTGTCTCTATCCACAGCCTTGGGATGCTCTTTTCCCATCTCCTACCAGAAACCATAGCAGATTTCTAAGGTATCATCCCAATTCAATCCCTTTTCTCACCCTCCCTCTTCCCTCTGTCTTCTGGGATGGCTCCTTGCCCCAGTCACGCCTCAGCCCTTTGTGGCTTTGGGAGGCTGAACTCGGCTTGGACCACATGGCTGCAAAACCACTCCAACCCCACAAAGGGCAAGTTACTTCTGCACCAGAAGTGAAGAGGCCCAAACTCCTCCGAGGTGTCCAAGAAATTAACATCACTGCCAGACTGGGAATTTGGGATTTCCCAGTCCTGGACTTGATCAGCCCTTCTACCAGTCCACACAGCACTGAATCACAGAATCATAGCATGTTAAGGGGTTGAAATGGACCTTAAAGCCCATCTACAACCCCCCTGCCATGGGCAAGGACACCTTTCACTAGACCAGGTTGCACAAGACCTTATCCTACCTGTCCTTGAACATTATCGGGGATGGGGCATCCACAACCTCCATGGTCAACCTGTTCCAGTGTCTAACCACTCTCACAGTAAAAAATTTCTTCCTAATATCTAACTTAAATTTCCCCTCTTTCAGTTTGTACCTGCTACTTTTTGTCCTATCACTACGGTTCCTGATGAAGAGTTCTTGTCTGGCTTCCTTGTAGGCCCTCCTCAGATACTGGAAGTTTGCTATGAGGTCTCCACACAACCTTCTTTTCTCCAGGCTGAACAGCTCCAGCTTTCTCAGCCTGTCTTCACAGGAGAGGTGCCCCCATCCTCTTATCAACTTTGTGGCCCACCTATGGACTTGTTTCAACAGTTCCAAATCCTTCTTATGTTGCAGATTCCAGAGCTGGATGCAGCACTCCAAAAGGGCTCCCACAAGGGCAGAGCAGAAGGGGAGAATCACCTCCTTCAACCTGCTGGCCAAGCTCCTTTTGATGCACCTCAGAATTTGGACTGCAAATGCTAGCAGGCAGAAGAGATAGAGAGCAGGAGGAAAGCACAGAGTAGCACCATATGGGAAAAACATCAGAAAAGGGAGGAAAAATGCACACAATATCAAAAATAAAAGCTCTGCATTTCTATAAATTTAATTTATGATCTGATTGTCACATGGAGAATGAAAACAGAGATGTGTTTTGGGGCAGTCACCAGCCCCATGCAGTGCAAATGATGGTATGGATCTGGTGTCTATGACAGGAGGAGAGTGCGTCTGATCCACTTCCAAGGAAACCGTGGAAGCCAGCACTGTGACCAACAAAGATGCGATGTGTAGTTTTATTCTCATTGCAACAAACATCTCCCATTTGAAAGAAAAGCCCAGGATGGTTTTTTTTAAGAGTTAACTAAATTTAGAATCCCATATCTCCGCTTCAGCTTTCCACACTTAAGCAGTGCTGAGCATCCAGGGATTCCACATGTATGTCTCCAAGGGCATTTCTGATCTTGATCTTTATTACACAGGGACACATCCTGCAAGTCCTGGAGTTCCCTGGGGACCACTGTGCTTGGAAAGGTTGTTTTTGGCATCAAGTCTTTGAACCCTCTTCTGGAAACTGCTTTTTGGTGTACAAGTAAGTACTTTGCTGGATCTCAAGCTCTAAAGCTGCCCATGTTAAAATTTGACCACTTACCTGTGTGATTAAATATGGATTTAAGAGCTACCTTTGGAGAGCATTTTTTTTTTTCATTTTGGCCTTAATATCTATCATTTGGATGTTTCTATTCTACAGGAATATTTTATTGCCTTCTTCTTGCCAAAATCCAACAGCACAACATGTAATATCAGCTTTTATGAAGCACTGCAAGCTAGGTACTGCTGGTTCTCATGTTACATGAAATTAAACCTGTCAATTCAGCGAACAATTACAGGGAAAAACTACAGAACTTACTACAATAAATTACATAAATTAATTGCAGGAGGAATTTAAGTTAGGCTCAGATGAGCTTTCTGAAGGAAATTAATGTAACAAATTCATTAGGGAACCATTCAGTCACTCCCTCAAGTCGCCCATATCTTAATTAAAAAACCACAGATGCTAATAAAGCTATGGTAAACGTTCTGTAAGTCCAATAAGGCCTCCCAATAATGTTCTTGCAAGAACTCAGTAAAACTCCAGTTTTTACTAAACAATATAGAGCTTTATGAACATACCACCCCAAGACCCATAGACTCAAAAGTCCTCCCTCAGTCTTTTGCAAATTATTCTCAGATACCCTCCTTTTGTCTTCAGACTGGAGGCTGAACTGTGGCAAAGACTGATTTTTACTCCCATCAAGGACTTTCTTTCCATTCATGTGGGACATTAGCCAATACTCTCCCGTGATGCTATAAAGTTTCACCCTCGAATCTGCTGCCTCCCACCTTGTCCACAAGGTACTCCAAGAGGTACCACGTATGTGAATGACACTGAGGTGGAATATGAGGATAAAACAGGGTAAGGGCAGAACAATCGTTTTTTCATCCTGCAAGTGAGGATAATTGAAGAACAACAACTTCCAGAGAAAAGCCAGAAATATTGATGGTAAACGGTTAACTGCATAACACAGAAAAAAATTTTAACACATAATATTGAAAGCAACAGCCACAATTCTCCACACTGAAATCAGAAATTCTGTTTCAATGGCAACCTGACACATTGCACACGTCACACATGACCAAGGACAAAAGGACTAAGAACTGGAACACTGAAAATTTCTGCATTCACACTGCGACAATTGTCCCTCACTGGAGCTGTTTTGTCCTGCCACTGTCAGAGGTGCCATGCACACAAAGAACAGACTACATTCCCTCTGGTGTCCCAGCCTCGCCGGGGGATGCCTCCAGCAAGGGGCTGAGGCCGTAGGAGAGCTGCAAAGAAGCTATGTGGGAGTCCCTCAGCTGGTCCCAGGGGTGAACACAGGGCACAGATGCCCATATTCTGCAGACAGACGAGAAGTTATGCTGAAGCACAGCCCTCTCAATCCCTTCCATCACAATGAACAGACATCATGGCAAGGAGCTTGTGTGGTTTAATCCATGCACAGCATCTACTCTGTGTTACCAACTCAACCAAAATGCATGCTGTGCATAAAACAGACCCTCTGGAGACAAACCCCTGTCTCTGGTACTGTACTTGATCTACTGAATAAATGACCTAATATGAAGTTACTGTGTTTCAGATCTTTCTCTAAAGAATACACAGAGAAAAACTGCCACTGTTGGTACAGATACTCCTCTATCTGTAAAGCACAACATTGTATACGTGGGCTTGGGATGCATGAGTCAACTTTTGAAGCTATGAATCATGAACGATTTAATTTTAGTATAAAAGTAACGTGTATTATCTGTTACGTACCAAAGATTGATATTAAAATGCTTTGCATTTAGGTGAAAAGGTAAATGATAATTTAGCCTACAGCATAGGTGACTATGTTATTTGGAATAACCATTATGTCTTTGGTAAGATTAGGAAAACCATATTTTGCAGAGGCATTTGCTCTCCATGAATCTCATAGAAATGTTTAGGCAAAACCCATATTGCATTTGGAGTTGGAAAAAAACCAGGAGAGATTTGGTTTAAATGGTTGTTTGTATTTTTCATCACCTGCTGTAAAACTATTTCCTTTGAAATCGTTGCTGTAGTACTGTCTCAAAAGATAACTCTTCTTGTTTTGGAAATATGTCACATCTGATTGAGGATAACATCCTATAAAAAGTATCTTCACAGAAGACTTTTTTGCTTTATAGAAGTATAAATTATTTAAAAGTCCTCCTATGTTCATCTACACTCATAACCCATTGAAACTGTGCTGCCCTTTGCAGAGATAATAAATACACAGCCCCGTCCAAACATTTTACAGTCTGTGGATGAACAAGAAAAGGCAAGCAAGTAAAAAGCCTGGGAAGAACAAGAATAAAGCAATAAAAAATGCAAGTTAGAAAGAAAGCACTGCATGAATTATCCTACCTTCTGTTAATTTTTAACTTGAAACTACTTTATACAAGAGACAAGACAGGCAACATAAAGCATACTTTGGATGAAAAGCAAAATGAAAGAAGTGAGGCTTTGGAAAGGATCTGAAGAGAAGGAGTCCTACTATGGGAAGATAGACCAATGCAGTGCTATTTTTTTCAAAAGAATGAACAACATAACCATGTGCCAAGTCATCCCTTTGTCTGAGTATATGAGTGTTGCAGCTGCCCACTACTAAGACACAGCAGATCCCTGACTATGAATAACACAAAATTATACAATTAATGCTCATTTTTATTCTTCTTCTTGTCTGTTAATCAAAAACCACACCATAGTGCAGATGGCAAGCATCAGTCAATGAAGAAAATTATGAGCAGTGCAAGCCTCTAGTGCATGTGGGAGTATTCTAGAGTATTAAGTGGAATGAACTCATATTCATAAAACAGACAATAATTCATAATATGTGCAATAGATAGAAAAAGATGCTGGCAGAGGTCTCAGTTTAACAGAAAATGTAAACACACATTCAACTTAGAAGGTGTGACAGGATGGAGTTAGGGCAGTGGTTAAACGCCTTATTGAATTACTCTCTGGTTTAAATTCAGAATTAATTGTGCTATTTTAATTAACAAACAATTGAATGACTTGTGGAGTTGGTCTAAAATGTTTCTTAAGCGCTCAAGAAGTAGCATTTTTTGTCTTTAACACCAATTGAAAATATTGGGTGCGTTAGTGAAAACACGGCTTTTAACAGAGGTTTGAAGAAACAAGTAACTGACAGAAAATGCCTGAGATCTGTAGTAATTTCCATTCAGTATAAATTGTTCATGTTTTCAGGAAAAAGAAATAATGAAAAACACTAGTCATCTCGTAGTCAAGTTTCAAGACCTGCTTATTTATTGTGGCCAAAAAAATAAGGATAACCTGATTTATGTTCCAAGTATGCGGCAGAAGCACAGGGATTTTTCACTTTGAATTGTGACTGCCTAAGAATGAAAGAAGACATGCAATTTCAGAATTTTTTGGGGTTTTTTTTGGTTGCTGATGTTGTTTAGGAGACAAAAACATTACTAAGTGCAAACAACCAGTCAAGTCTGATGGGCTGACAGCAGAAGTTTAATCATGAGGTTGATCTGTGACAGCTGAATGCTGATTGCTATCCTGGGACTGGGAAGGTACAGGGTGCCCATACATTGAAAATTGTGTAACTACGATAGAAATATTAATATATAATATATCTAAGCTAATAGGTACTCAAATGGTAAGTAGACATACATGCACTTCCATGGGTATGTAATGCAGCCTGCGGAGGAGAGGAGACTCCTTAGACTCCTGCCATAACCATGTTTCATTTCAGATAGGGAAAATACTAATTCTGATCCATTGAGTTTACATGGAAGTGTGCTTCTGAACAACAGAAGGCCACTATCAAAACCTTTCCCTGTGCCATCTTTGCTTCATGGACATCCTTCAGTCACTTCTTCCTCCTGCTTTAAGGAGACCCCCCACACACAGAGGGAGATAGAGGACATGCACAGTAGAGCGCTCAGTCCTACTCAGTGTTGCCACCAGAGCAGCCTCCACGTGCATCATTTCCCCCCTCCCGACAGCGATGTGTGGCTGTACTACCCAGCCACGGGGCTTGGCAGCGGCAAATGTCACCTTGGAACTGAATCACCCTGGAATAAGAAAGTGTTTACATTTTCAAGCAATGAAAAATATTAAATGAGAAAGCTTCCACATACACTTTATTATTACGGTTTTTTTCCTCCGATAAGCAGGGCTGCTTACTGCAGATTCTGTGCAACCTTAGTCTTGGCCAATGTCATGGTGATGTTCTAGATCATTTTAGTTAAGAAGTTTTTACCAAACTCAGATGTAAATATATGACAGCCTCCATTATCTGTGATGTAATAATTTATTAATTTCCTCATATTTGTGACCTACCTTTATTTTTTTTAAACAGTTTTTTATTTTTACACCAAAGGATTAGAAATCAAGCTATTCTATATGGCATCTGAAAAATACACCATTTTCTTGCACAGGTATTATGTCTCTTCACTGGGGCAGAACAGCCCCAATAACTGAATAAAACCTGAGGCTAGAGCCTGGAAATCATTAAACAATGATCTTTACGCTAGAGGGAGATGGCAGAAGACAGCACCATGCTCAAGCTCCTGGGCTGAGCTCAGTCTGTGCTGCAATGCAGCAACACACCATTTTCAGCTCCCAGGAAAAACACTGACTCACAAAGATGATACTTCATCCAACCTACCAGGTTTGCCCACTACAAGACTGGAATGCTGCATTTTCTGGGCACAGCGGTTCTGCTTCCAGTTCCTGAGCTGAAGGGACTCACCCCAGATGTCACCAAGCAGAGCACACAGCAAACAAAGATTCCTCTGCATTAGGTATAATAGCATGTTTAAGCTTCTACTGCAATGTCCCAGTCTTGAATTGTCCTGTCACAGCTTATTGTAACTGCACTCCCAGAAATTTAATTAGGCCATTCATTGCTCTTGCAGAACAGCTAGCACTTGTTTTATGTTGTTTATTTGCCATTAAAAAGTATTCTGAAGTGGGATTAATCTCTAACAATTAGCCATCTGAAAAACAGAAATCTAGCCCATACTCATTATCTCATCCCACGAAATCTCCTAGAAAGGTCAATCTGTCTGCACCGGCTAGAGGTAGACTCCAGAAAGTTTCACCTGCTAACATCAAACTCTGTGAAATAATTCCCACTTTAAACTAAAGGATCAAATCATTAACATGGAATAAGCTAAAGCAATACACATGTGAGATAAGGAAAAAGAGAAATGATTAATCTGTAGACCAGAAGAACTATGACAAGCATAAAATGGCATGTGTTGTTCGTCGAAAACACAGCTATGAATAGATGCTACCATCAGCCCCCACCGCATTCAAAGTCAGAAACGCTTACTCTGCAGATATAAATAAATTGTCCTACTTTCTGCTTCCACCAACACTACAGAAAGGAAAAAGGACAGAGATATTTGCTAGAATATACCTTGTCCTGTGAATCATAAATGGAATGTGATCCATTCGTGAGGAATCTTTAATATGTATAATACTTGCTTAATTTATTTGAGGTTTTTGACATAGTCTTTTTCATAGCTTCTCCAGAGTGCTGACCACAAAATTCAGGGTCTGGCCTTCACAAAGATTACCTCAACCAACTCTTGCAGCCAAAGGGAAAACAAGTGAAGGCAGAATGAGGCCTTGACTGAGCAGAAAAAGCAGTAGGATACAAAGCTCCAACGCATGGAGCCAAAATGGACACAGGTTGGCTTAAAAATCTGAGCACGTTTTTGCAGAGATAGCAGCTAGAAAAATGTATTTGCAGTTGTAAGTTGAGCAAATTTGATATGAGTCACAGTGGCTGTAAACATGCAACCCCCACAGAGCTGTTTGCAAATTGTTTCTCTCATACCCACTTGTGTTCAATTGAAGACTGAATAACTGAGTAACTGCAGAATAACTGAATACTGTATCAAATACAGTACATACATGTAAGGGAAGAGGAAAAATTATACAGGAACCAACAGTCAAGTCACTCGCCTTTCAAACAGGAATGAAGTTGAATCACATTCTGAAAAGAAAAACCAAGTGTGAAAAATGAATGAGGAAGGAGGACAAAAGCTGACAAATGCAGGTGATAACTCAGCTTGCTGTACATATTTCTGGGTGAGATAACTGAGTGTTCAGCCGACAGAGTCTGGTAGATGATTATTCTGATTTCAGTTAAACATTTGATACAATGCCACCTGGAGAATTAGTTTGGAGTGAAGACATGGGACTTCATAGAAGAGTTGTAAGGAACAGGCAGAAGGAGAGATGACAATGGCCTGGGCTACACAGAGTCTTAGCGACGTTCCTTGAGGATTGGTCTTACTATGTTTATTGATGACTTTTGCACAAAACCTAGGAGTGTGGATGACAAAGCTGTGAGGTATTGCTAAAGGTAGTAGAAGCCAAAATATTATACAGGTTCTGAAGAACCAGAAATGAGACAAAAGAGACCAGTACAGCAATACAAAATGAGATAAACCTCATCCAGGCCATCAACTTAGTGGGCAATAATAGAAAATCTCTTCAGCTGGGACTCTGTGATCAAAAACAACAGGAAGAGAAGAATCTGGGTGGCATTAGTCGATTTAGGGACAACTCTGGGCTACCAGCACTGCATGAAACATACAAAACTCACCAGATAATATACTTCCTGTAGATATACAGACATGCTAGTTCTGTCCTAAAAATGGTAGAACTACAACAGAAACAATTCTCGTCACTAGTGCTTGAGATACTCGAATTCAGACTGCAACTTAAAGCAAACTTAAAGCAGATCTGTGAGCATGACTACAGAAATAAGAAACCATTTTTATCTGAAAAAAATGGGGTTTGTTCAGCTCAGCAACAGAAAATTGAAGATACGTAAGCTAGAAAGTTGAATGAAGTATCCAACTACTAAAGGAGCCATTGTGTGAAAGTAGCTGGATGCATCTGGAAATAAAAGCAGTTTCAAGATGTATCTTGATAAGTTTATAAGTGAGCTTACACAATATATTTGCCTTGGAAGGAGCAGGGGGTCTGGTTTGGTGGTGAGAGAAGCACCTCCTTGCCCTGTCTTTTCACATACACGCCTGATAATTCTGAACAATTTTTGTATTTCAGAGATTTAATATTACATCAAGGAGAAAAACCATGCAAGTGCTCAAACTCTCTATAAATGTTCTCATAAATGCTAATGTAGGATTTTGACTATTGAAAGTGCAGCAATGTTTGGCAGCCTTTTTGAAAGCCTGCTCAGGTCACTGCAGGCTGCCAGTGACCAATTTCACCAAGCACATTTTTCTGCCCTGACAAATGGCTCAGTGGATAGCTATGGGACAGCCTGTCTGCAAGGTTTACAACCCACTAATGATGAAGTGCTCAGAGCTGGGAATCAGTCTCTAATAGAAATGATAATATTTCTCCCCACAGAAAATTATTACAATTCTCCTTCCTTCTCTCGAAACATAAATGTTGAGTAAGTTGTCTAGCCACTGGAAAAGCCTAGTAGGAATAGTAAAGCCATCAGAAACCACAGATGTGTAGCTCTTTAACTTTCCTAATAAACCAAGCTGCTTCTGCATTGAAGTGTGGAAAGGTCATCAGAGAGGCAAAGTAATGAAATAGTCAAGGCTGAAAGGAAAACAGGCAGAGGAAAACACTTCAAACTAGTGTTAAGCGGTATGTTTCTAAAAGGCAGGAGAAGCAAGAGGTTTTGCGGCGTACATGGGATTCTGTAGGATCTGCACTTTATTCTTGCAGGGAAGGATTTGCATCACATATTTCTGGGTAGCATGGCAAGGCAGACTCCCCCTCCTCGCTATTTAGAAAGCTTAGCTGAGGAGAGAAGGATGAGGCAGGGGATATATCTGTTAAAAAGTATATTTTAAACACCTCCTGCTGCCTGTACTCCCAAGAACAGGGAGGTGGCATTTAGCAACTGCCTGGCTCTACAGCCAGAGACATGCATTTCCTTGCTCCTCTCAAAGTCTGGGCAAGCTGTAAACCTCTGAAAGATCATCACTCACACATGCTCAGCTAAGCCTGGTTGGATTTTCACCATTAAGATGTCTAAGGATGCTCTTGCCAAACATATTCCAGTCTTTCACAGGACACAGTGCTAACGGAACAGTCCATCCATCATTGCTAAAGCGCAGTAAGCTGTGATCTGTTACTTCCCAGCTTCTAACTGTGATCAGACAGCTAAAAAAGTGTCATTCTCACAAAACACTGTGAGCCTGGCCCATTTCCTGGGCTTTACCCAGACCAAGGCTGCTCAGCCACTGCACTGATGCCATGGGGTTATACCCACTGCTTCAGTAAGGAGCAGGCTACTAATGACACCCAGGCAATGATGAGGCTGTGTCTAAAGATAAAGTCCATATTGAAAATGAGTTGAAGAAAGATAATTTCTTTTTTTTTTTTTTTAACGTTTAGTAAGCTGTTAAACTAGAGAGGAATTTAACAAAAAAATAACTATACTTACCAATAAATTTATGACACTGACATCTATTTACTTTATTAAACCTACGCCTTGCCAGGTTAGCTCCACAAAATTCAGCATCCTGTTTTTATAGAAGACTCAGGAAAAAGACATTCATACTTGAGATGCCTAAAGGGCTCCAATCATGCTCTTCATATTTACTAAGAATGTAAACAAAATGACATGACCCCAGTAGGAATAATTTACTCCATACTTTTCACAAAGGACAATAAACATATGGAAGGAATTACACAAAGGGAGTCAGTTAAGAAGACTAGTTCATCAGAGAAATGGTTTGTATAAAAAAAAAGTGACAAAAAGTAGGTAAGCACAGAAAAATGGGTGACGCATGAGGAAGAGTACTCTTTGGGAAAATGTTTCTTGATGTTCTTGATGAAGTTTCAAGAGCAGCTGCTGCAAGAATGTAAAATCAGATGTCAGGAAGCAACAGTCTGTGTGTCATATGCAAAGAAGGAATTTTATCAGGCTTGTTTTAGGGAGCCTTAAAATACTATAATGGGCAAAAAAATCACAAAAAGCATTTAAAAATTAATATGATTATAAAATGTAGAAATTACTAGGAATATGGGACCTAATATGGCTGAGGTTTATTATGAAGCATTGCAGAGGAATTGGAAGCAGCGTACCTAAGAATAATTGGCAGTAAGCACTGAGGAGGAAATCAGGATGGACTGGGCATTATCTGCTGCTTGGAGATCCTGCTCAACATAAGTTCCTCAGTGACAGGACCTGAACTGCTGCCCTCAAGATGGAGACAGCAGGAATGATCAGAACCAAAAATACTCTGTAAGCTATGTGCAATACAGTCTGGAAGGTTCAAATCCTCATGGTTCTGTGCAGCTTTCAGCTCCTTCGATTTTGAAGAAGACTCAGGGATGTACAGCTAGACTTCCAGCTCAAAATTAATAGACTTAGGGAGGATACATTGAACAGTATCAGATGAAACCTCAGAAGACTGAGCAGTTGAAGGACATCATGATCTTGGTTTCTCATTGGAAAAACTAATTAGGTTTAGCTGACAATCTTTTTACTAGCTTGTATGTAAGTGTTGCTTTTATATCTTTATGAGGAAAAAAATCCTCACAAAGTTACTGAAAAAACAGTATTTGAAACTGACATCATCAGAGCTACATTAAAAGAAGATTAGCAGTTAATTTGGGAAGTAGTTTTAAGAACCAAAGGTTACAAGAGTACTAGTCACAGTTTAAACACAAATAAATTAGCCTCAAAATATTGCACTAATCTGTTCTGTAAATATGGGCTTAAAAACTGTTTTAGAAAGGCTCCTTTGTCTAATGGAGAGGTGGGAGACAAGGACCTTGACTTCTAGAGAAGAGCTCTGGAGATCTCTGTTTGGCTCAAGGGTCTTTCTCCAGGCAATCACTGATTTTAACAGAAGCATGTTCACAAAAGAACCATCATTCAAGTGACCTGAGTTGATAGACCCTTTTTAATTTTATGGACACCTGCAAATTAGAATACCAAAGCCAGCTTGGTCAAAAATAGATTGGAATGGAATGGAATAGAATAGAATAAAATAAAATAAAAGCCAAAGACTGAACTGGCACATAGAATAGCCTGGATCTTCCAGGGATGCTGGGAATCATAATGAAATTTGTGACGCTGATGCTGCTGCTTTATGTTTCTCTGCTTTGTGTTAAAATCAGAGTTTACTGTTCCCCTGACTGTCAGTGTGTAGCTTCCACAGCCACCACATTTACTTCACAAACTGAGAAGACCATCTGCAAACACCACATATTTGTTATAACAGGATTTTCACTGCTGAAACCTCTATGAACTATTAAAATATTTTAAGAAATTAACTGTATGGGCTGCACTCTACTTCCAGTGAAAATGCATTTCAGCACTTGCTTCACCAGGAGAAACACGGAAGCAAAACTGAGCACCAACGAAAATTGCATTATAGCTGTATTAATACAAGTCAGAGGTGCTGGAAGTGTATTTTACACTGAGCATATTTTCAACTAGGAATCAAAAATGTTATGATAGATGTCAGCATGATAGGTGGCCAGAGAAATTAAATCTTTCCATCTCTAAGCACTAAACTTAACTTGTTTTTCTTAAGAGAACTCCTGGCACGCCAGCCTGCTGTATGGGTGGAGAACCTGAATGTACAGGGCATGCCACAGCTGGTCACTTGGTGCTGCACTCTGAAAAGCTGATGAAGCCTCTTTGCATCAGTGGCTTCAGCCTGGCCTACTTCAACATGTAGACATGTATTTAACCAATGGATCACACATTTAATATCAGATCAGAGTGATAGACATACACTAAAATAGGTGGTGGGTCAAATTCTTCTGAAGACTTCACCTGCATCCCTCTGGATCATTTAGGAGAGATAATCCAATGATAATACATAGAAACCATTGTTATAATAAACTCTGGTGTTTATTTTAAAGGTGAGATTTCTTCCTTTAATATCCCTCCATTATAAGATGATGGGGGAATTATTTCTGTTTTGATACTCTATTATGTAACCAAGAGAAAGAGAAGACAGGCCAATGAATTGCACTAGTATTAAAGTTCTCTACAGTGTATAAGGTATGTAAAATCAGTGCTCTAAACCATCATTTCAGTTCACAGCTCTATACACAAGATACTCCAAACAACCCTGAAACAGACTGAAGTCTAATTTGCCAACAAACTCCGAAGCTCAACAGGGAGACTCACACTTTCTTCACAGTTGGAACCACTTCTCAGCAGTGACAGCCTTTAAATCTCCACCTTCAGGTTGCATCTTAGCCCTCCAGTAACTGCAACAACTGTTCAGCTATCCAATGACTTAAAAAAAACCTGAACACATTTTAGTCATATTTTCAGGGCAGTTTGCAGCTACAAGTAAGAAAAGGGTACTTGTGTGGTGCGATCAGACAGCTCTTCGCAAAGTACAAGGTTGTTTGGTCACTGCTTCAGTGCAGGCAGCCCAGACTTTCTCCAAGTCTCCTCTCCTTCCTCTCCTTTCTTTAGAGAAATCCCTTTGGTAATTCAATACTGCAATATCCTTCAAATCAAAGGAGTTAAGCCAATTGCTCTGACAGATATCTAGGAGATTCCCCACCCTAAGGAGAAAGAATGAATTTTAGCACAAGTCAGTGTGAAAAAGCTACTTCAAAGAAACAGCAATACAACCCACAATTCTATAAACTACTTGAAATGATCCCTCTACACATTCATTAGACTGAAAAGGAGCATGCCATTGTATACAACCACTCCCAGCCTTAATGCTGCCTTCTGGCCTCTGATGTTTAAGGCATGGCCTCAGGGAAAACAAAAAAGAAAGAAGCAGAAGACTAAAGGTCTTCTGCTTTAAAGGTATCTGTCTACCCAGTCATCCTCCCTTGGGTAATAGCATGAGTCTCATCAGCTTCTATTTGTTATTAAAAAGAGCTCTTGCAACTGAGAGGCTAACTGAAAAAAAAGTTAGGAAGAACCAAGAATTGTGTTTAGTAAGGTAGGAAAGTGCTAGAAGAGATCCCATGTAGAAAGCTAGCGAACACACAGGAGCAGGCAATTATCTGTTATTTGGTAGTGTTTCAGCACATACCCATTTGTGCTTTTAACAAATTAAAGGGCTTTTTCAAGTGAAGAACTTAAATTTGTCAACTTGTGTTGCATCACTTCCATAAAGCTCTTTTTCCCTCCCCTTGAGGTGAAGTTTACTGATGCAGTATATTTAGCAGTAAATCTGTGTAGGCTGCAAAGAGGTCAGCACTTTGCATGCAGATTTTTTATGCTTATAAATCTACCTGGTAAGAGAGCTTGGGATCAGATTGTTGATTCCCAATGCTTGAGCCTGAAAATTTTAGAAATCAGATGAAGATAAGACTTTTGTCATGCTCCTACAGACCCTGCCCCCCAAAAGTGTTTATTTCTAATATATCCATATCTATATTTACCAGCTCTACTATCTTTAAAAGAAAATGCTTTATACAAAACAAGTTTTATACCAAAAAACTTACGCTACTCAAAGTCCAAGCCTAAGAATATCTAACAGATCTAAAGATTACATATAAAATAAAAATCACACAACCAACTAGCTAGGATAGGACAGACATTTGGTGGTGGTGTCACTCCAGTTATCCATGCATGACCGTGCTTAAAGCCAGTTTTGTTTTCCCTTAAAAAATGCATGTAGACAAGCTGAGAAGTAATTCTGATTCACTTTCAAAATTACCTCTATGGTATAGGCACTAAATCCCATTAGTTGCATCTACATTAGATTTTAGTTTGGGTTAGGAATTTTGATCTTCTTCTAATTCCCATTTGCTGTGCTTTGATTTGCATTAGAGTTCATGCACCTTGGAGTGCAAGAACTGAATTCCTTCTCACTGAAACTAAACCAAAAATGCCCTCCAATGACTAATTCATATCACAGGACCAGAAAAGAATGAGTCTCCAGCTCATCAAACTGGATTCACAGCAGGAGCTCTGACAGCGTGTATGGAGAATAAGCAGAAGGGAAACAGAAAGTTACTTCACTCAAAGAGAAAATGCTATGATATACACACCGAGCTAAGTGATTTAATAAAAGAAAAGTAACATTAGCAGGCAGCAAAGATATGCAAAACTGCAATGAAACCTTCTGCTGCTTGAAAAGCTCTAAAAATAACAAATGACCATGCTGCTAAGTTCCATAAAAGATAATGGTGTGGAAGTAAACATTTCAGAATTGTTAGGCTAAAAAAGGGAGGAGATTGCTAGAGGATGTCTCTGAGAAGGAAAAAGAAAGAATGAAAGAAAAAAATCTGTGAGCGAGTCTAGGTCACCCTTTTTCTAAAAGGATGTACAAAGAAAAGCAGACTTGTGCTCCAGGAATCACTAATGTCATTAAGGTCTGTCTTTAAACAGATCCTATTTTTTTTTGTTGTTTTGATTGAGTTCCTCTCTATATCTCCTCTTTAAAAAAACAACAACAACAAAAAAAACCCCAAGGCAAATTCTTTTGCCTGTTTTTTATTTCTATGCACTTAACTGTGTTTCATATTTTCATTTAGCTATGTGAGTAGAAAAGCCCCACCATCAGTTCACGATACTGAAGCTTGCAAAATAAACGAAGCAGCAAACGTATTCTGGTTCAGTACAGTCCTTCTCTGTTCTGTATCTGTGGTTTTGGGTCTTCAGAACTGTACAGCTGGGTACAACAGTGTTGAGGCATGCAGAGTTAAGATGAACGCTCACGCTGACTTCTGTATCAGTGTTTGGCACATGGACGTTAGGAGGGATTTAAGGAGCAGAAGTTTCTCTCTTCCTTGTACTGACAACTGCTTGTACAGCATCAGGTGGCATAGTGACCCCTAATAGGTCTGTGTTACCATAAATGATGATCAGATCTTTTCTAACAGGTTCTTCAAACCAGGTAGTAGGAGATAATTGCATCCTTCTTTGTTATGCTAATATAATGCTTCCATATTTCAAGAAATAAAGGGATCTTTAGGAACACTATGACACCCGAGACAATCTCTGAAGACTAAAAAAAGGCTGTAGCTCAGCTGACCAATTTTCCTTACACCAGTCCTGTATGTCTTCCCTGTCAGAAGATCAGACTGCCAAACTCCTAGTTCCATCACAGAGCTGGCCATGTACTTTTTAAGTTGTGTTTCCATGCTTTTGTAGACAGGAGGGAGAGATTTCCTCCTGTCTGGAGGATCACCTTCCCCTGCCTACAGTCATCCGAGTCACCCTGTAAGAGATAGATTGTTTTGGTGGGGAGTCAGAGAAAGGCAAAGCTCAGTGGGTGAGCCCCCTTCCAGGAGAGGTGGGGGAATTAGGCTGGCAGAATGCACAGCAACACTGGACGCTAATTCATGTACTCGTTGAGCTGTACATCATCGTGGAGACATTAGAGCACCGCTGTTCTGTGAAAGAATTGCACTAAAAGGCTCAACTGCTGTCCTGTGTCAGAGGGCAAAGCTGTCTCTCCTCACTTCATGGCACATGCTTGGAGTGCCTCTGGATTAAGTGGTGCCTCAGCACATTCCCCCGGCTCAGCCACACCACAAATCCCAACACATGCACCTGAATACCGGGATGCAATCCCATGAAACACTGATTTTATTGCAGCACAGGAAAGATACCTGAATACACGTGTCTAATATCCCGGATTATCCTTAGTTGAATTAAAAATTGCTGTCCTGCTTTTTTCAGCCCCCATAAGAAATGGCTCTCTCTTATCACAATAAATAAACCCAACGTGTCAACGTAAATAATATCATCCTCCAGTTTTAGCCACTAAACAATTCTGAATTTAATTTACAGTGTGTCTGTGATACAAAATCATTTATTCGAAAACAAATGGAGTTTCAAGAGCTTCTCTCTTGTCACTGATGAGAACAAAACACGCTTCCTAAATGTCCATATCCCTGCTCACCCTATTTTGCTCTGACAGTCTGGGTGCTCAGACACTCCTGTACTGCCCTCTCCTGTTCCAGTTTCGGCCTGCTGGGTTTGGACAAAAAATAGGCAGCTGGACAACCAAGCAAGCAACAGCTTATTTTCTTTTCCTATGAGGTAAGAAAAAATTAAGTTTTAATGTCAGCTGTCAAAACAAAGCTAGATTTGATTTTACAATTTTAAGAAAGGATAGAAACTTAAAATATGGATGGTAGGTAACATAGCACAGACTGCACTGAAGACTGAAAGCAACTGCTTGACTGGATACAAAGCTTATTGAAATTTCTATTTGTTCCCCAGTCTTTCACCTCTCCTGTGTCAGTCATGCCATTCTCAAGTCTAACCAGGGTCATCTGAAAGATGCTGCACGAGGGCTACCCGAGGACCCACATACATTTCCTGATATCTCAGGGAATAGTGTTAAATTTGTCATGCTCAAAACTGCAGCTCTCTAGTGAGAAATACACACAATAATAAACCCTCTTGGGCTGCTCTTGCAAATTACATTCGTCATTAAAAAGTTTTTTTGGTATTCTAGGGCAAAGACTGAAATCTGCCCAGGGTCTGTTGTTGATTACCCTCCAGTCTTCCAAGTGACAGAAATTAATTTGTGGAGTCTCCAACCCCAAATCCTCTTTAATAACTTCTTCAGGTTAATGGCAGTGAGAATTCAGAGGATTCTTCTTAAATGCAGATTTTGTATTTACTACCGGCCAAAGGTACTGCTTTTTAACTACAGAAAAACTAATCTGCATTAACAATTCCTTTCTGGAGGAAGAAAGACACCGTTGTGGTCAGCTGAGGATTGAAATATCCCAAGTGCCTTCTGATTTCCCCACTTCTTTCCTAATGAGCACACTGACCTCTGCTGTCCTGGGAAAGAGCCTGTTCGGAAACGCAGCAAGGAGAACTTCCCCGCCTTCCTCCTCTTGATCCATTCCCTGCCTTACCCGGTGAATAAACCCGTATACATTTCTCTTATTGCTCTCTATGTTAAAAGGAAGAGAGAATCCTTCTGGATATCTGCCTGTCTCAGCAGTAGAAAATCTTGGAAAATCTGCTCTGGGTGGGCATCACCAGCCCATCCAAGAGGTAGTTTTGTTGTCCTTTGCTTTTGTTCAAAGAGTGAGGTGTTGATCTGAAGGCTCCCTAAGTAAAGCAATGATTCACTTACTTTCCTATAAGATATAGGGATTTTTTTTTAATCAACTGCAACCATGTCAACAGCTTCTCACAGCAGAAGAAGAACTGGTATCCATTTAAATCCATTCTGGGAATCATAAACAGCTTGTTGACAGAGGTCACATCCACAGGGGAGCTCACAGTTGATTAGTTCTCCTTCACAGAGCTTTTGCAGGCAGTGTGACTTGTGCTCCAGGAGAGGATTTAAGACAGGGATGTGCTGAACTAACCAGAAACAATTTCAAAAAATTGTGTTGTGTCTGCCAAGATGCCTAAATAAATGGGAAATGAAAACAGCCATGAATTTTGAACTCAGCTTTGCTACTTTTGCTGTGTGCTGTATGTCTGCATTTTTGATGTATCAGCTTTTGTACTCTATGCTGTGTTACACTGAATTCACAGCTTCTGCCTCAGTAAAAATACCTCTAAAATAATTACATGAAAATGCTTCCCATCACATTATTAGGTTTGAACTACAAAAGTAGTAAGTAGTGGGGAGATTTTTAGTACACTTGAGACACAAATCTATAGGAAACCAAATTCATCAGTTCTGATGCCTTTATTCCTTCCCTCCAACCATTTTATTGCATAAGCTCCTTAATTTCCTTTACAATTATTTCCATTGGATAGTATTGACTGAATTTCTACTTACTTGCTGTTGTTTTATCACTGTATATTTGCAAAACTCTCAATACATAAACAAAATGAAAGATAATGTGCAAGACATTCTAAATAAATAAAAATCTCAGTATCATATATAGCATGAACATTCTACTGAATTAAAGTTGATGAGTCAAATATTCCACAGTCACTATTCACCCAGACCGTTTACACTAGCTGGTGTCTATTACTACTCCAAGACAACATCCCTACCAATTACATTTTATACCTTCACCTGTATTGTTCTAATTATTGTCTTTTCTCTGTTAAATCCAATTCTTTAAGCTCCCCTCTACTGGCTCTGTGTTCAAAGTATACTTCAGAGTTTACCCTACTGGTGAACTTTGATTGACACAATAGGCAATTCTTGCTTGGCATACAATATTTAGGGCTAACTTGTCTAAACCATCTCATTAAGTGGAAAAAACTATCAGAACTCTGAATAAAAAATATTTTGTAACTCTTTGTCCATATATTTTCAATAGCTGTTAACATACAACCTGAAACAATATTTCTGTTTGCCTAGTACTTTTTATGTACGCATATTTCAGTTCTGTTTAATATCTTTCCACTTCTGTGTAATATATGTCCTAAAGACCTAGATGAGACGATAGAAGGCACCCTCAACAAGTTTGCAGACAACACCAAATTGGGTAGGGGTGTTGCTCTGCTGGAAGGCAGGAAGGCTTTGCAGAGCAATCTGGACAGGCTGGATCGATGGGCCGAGGCCAACTGTATGAGCTTCAGCAAGGCCGAGTGCCGGGTCCAGCACCTGGGTCACAACAACCCCAGGCAGCACTACAGGCAGGGGAAGAGTGGCTGGAAAGCTGCTCAGCTGGAAAGGACCTGGGGGTGCTGGTCAGCAGCAGCTGAACATGAGCCAGCTGTGCCCAGGTGGCCAAGAAGGCCAATGGCATCCTGGCCTGTATGAGCAATAGTGTGGCCAGCAGGACCAGGGCAGTGATCGTGGCCCTGTGCTCGGCACTGGTGAGGCCACACCTCGAGTGCTGTGTTCAGTTCTGGGCCCCCCACTGCAATAAAGACATTGAGGGGCTGGAGCGAGTCCAGAGAAGGGCAACAGAGCTGGTGAAGGGTCTGGAGCACAAGTCTTATGGGGAGAGGCTGAGGGGGCTGATGTTGTTTATCCTAGAAAAAAGGAGGCTCAGGGGAGACCTTATTGCTCTCTACAACTGCCTGAAAAGAAGTTGTAGCCAGGTGGGAGTTGCTCAATTCTCCCAGGTAACAAGTGACAGGATGAGAGAAAATGGTCTCAGTAGTACCAGGGGAGGTTTAGATTGGGTATCAGGAAAAATTTCTTCTCTTAAAGGATGGTCAAGCATTGAAACAGGCTGCCCAGAGAAGTGGTGGAGTCAACACCCCAGGATTATTTAAATGTAGATGTAGCACTGAGGGACATGGTTTAGTGGTGGACTTGGCAGTGCGGGGTTAGTGGTTGGACTTGATGACCTTAAGGGCTTTTCCAATTGAAACGATTCCATCATTTTGTGATTCTATAGATATGTACATGTAAAACAGGTTTCATATAATGTCTGACCTTTGATTTCTTACCTAATGTCAACATACAGATAAATAATACTGAAAAATGAAATTATTACTGAACAAAGAGGTTTTACCTCCTGTTATAAAAGCTGATTATTTCTTAATATCCATGTATATCAGTGGCTTAAGATTTTAATGGCTGTACCATTAATGGCAGCAAAGAAGAAATGTTGGCATTTTGTGGACTTTCCCCACTATCAGCTTAATAGCAGTGAAATATCTTACTTAAAGAGAATTTCCTTTCATGCTTCCACAACTGCACATTGTTTGATAAAAAGCCCAACCAGACTAACACCTGAACCCACAACACAGGAAGAGGTAGAGAATGCATACGCATTCATACTGCCTTTAGTAAGACTCTATGCACCTGAGCTACCCTGTACCCACATTTCCTATATCAGGTCCTAGCGCAAGTCAGCGCATCGTGCTTTTGATGACACTAGGGTCTGGATTTTGCCATGTAATGAACCTTTAGTTGCATGAAATGTGGCCTTTCATTATCTCTGGAGCTGTCAGAGACAGTTCTAGTTGAAAGTTGCATGCAAAAGTCCTTCAGATTCTCACAGTTCTGTCAAAATGGAATATTTTTTATCAAATTTCTCCTCAGAAAGTGTATGTTCTTAGAAGGAAGGAGTAAAAATAGTCTATCTGCTGA